>PVIW01003499.1:0-165605 GCA_004026585.1 Noctilio leporinus | reverse complement strand
GGGGGACAGAGGGGAGCAAAAAGGGGATGGATGTAATACAACAACAATAAAATTTAAAAAATCGTAATATAGAGTTGAGTATCAACTATTCTTAAGTGGGATTGAAACTTTTTCCTTTCACTGAATGTGGCAGAACTGGAATTTGAATTCAGGTGAGATTCAATATGTATTACCTGCCCTTAGGCACTGTACATCACTGACACATAATTGACACCAAACATCTAGTTATTAAATGCATGCTAAGTAAAGCAAATTTATAAATATTTGTGTTCATATGCATTGCTTTAGAATCTTTGAAACTATTGCTGCTTTTCAGGTAAAGAATTAAATTTTTTTTTTTTATTTGACTTGAGAGGGAGGGGGAGGGGCAAGGGAGAGAGATTTGTTGTTCCACTTATTCATGCATTTATTGGTTGCTTTTTATTAAGATTTATTTTTTATTTAAAAAATTTTTTTCAGAGAGAAGGGAAAGGAGGGAGGAAGAAAGGGAGAGAAGCATCAGTATATGCATGGTTGCCTTTCACCTGCCTCCATCTAAGGACCTGGCTAGAGACCGGGCCTGAATCCTGGTTATGTGCCCTGACTGGGAATCGAACCAGCAACCTTTGGGTTCACAGGCTGGTGCCAATCCACTGAGCCACACCAGCCAGATGTCTTAGCTTTTAAGTACCACGCTCTTTTGGTTTTCTTCCCACTTCAATGGCTACTCCTTCTCCATGTCCTTTGCTTGCTTCTTTTTCTCTACTTCACCTCTAATCAATGGAATCCTGAGAGCATACTTTCCCTAGGTAGTTTTTTCTACATGCTGATGACTCCAACCTCGTATCTTTCGTCCCTTACAAAGAAGTCGACTCAGAACTTACTTCAGGTTTCTAATAAGCATATCAAACTTCAAGTGAATAAAATAAAAATGCCCCTCTACCTCCCACATACATTTTCTTCTTGTCTTTTCCATTTGGTTTATGATACAAACATCCCCTCAAGATCATCTTTTACTTTTCCCTCACCTCTACATTCAAAACATAACCAAGTCTGTAGACCTTGCCTTTAAGTGTATCTCATCTCCCTCCATATCTATACCACTTTATCTCAAACTGCTGTGGTACCTTTCTGGGTTTTGCAATTGTCTTTTGCTATTCATGTTGCTCCTCAACCCCTATGACCCATTCATTATGTAACAGGTATAAGAAACCTTTTTACAATATAAATCAGATTATATCACCCGCCTTCCAAAAAACTCCCTACTGATTTTCTTACCCACTTCAAATAAATTCCACGTATTCCATGACTAGGTCCCCATGGAAAAATCAAGGCCATACAAGGCTTAGCCCTACTCCCTCTCGTCAAGTTTGTCTTGTATCACTTTCCCTGCATCCCAGCTACAGCAAACTTATAATGTTCCTTGAAAAAGCCAAGCACTTTATTAACTTAGGGCTTTTGCAATTGGAGTTCCCCTTCTCTGCAATGTTCTGATCCCAAATATTTCCATAGTTGGTGTTTAAAAAATATATGAATATGTATATATAAACTGAAGTCTCAGCAAAATGTCAGTACTCCAGCAAAGCGTTCCCTAACCACTCAGTCTAAAATAACCCTTCCCCCAATCTCTCTCACTTCACACTATTTTGTTATTCTCTACATTTACTATTATCCAAAGTTTCCTTGTTCATGTATTATTTACCTATTTATTTTCTATCTTCCACTCAAGCTCCAGGACAACAGGCCATTTTAGTCTTTCTTACCATTGTGTTCGTAATGCCTGAGAAAGTAATAGGTTCCCTAAAAATATTTTATGAATGCCTATCCTTGAGTAAGTCACTTTACCTACCTCACATTTGTGGGCTTACTACTACTGGACTTAGCTCTAGGTCCAGAGAATACAAAGGCAAATAAGGCATGGCTCCTAATGAAATGCAACCATTCATACCTTCCACAAACATTTCCTGAATGCTTATTAGACTGTGTTCCAGGTACTGTTCCATCTCAGTGTTCAGATTCCTTTTCAGTAAAATGGAATTTTGTTAAGTATATTTCATATAAGTGTATACACAGGATGAATATGAAAATAATGTACAAAATGAGATGTGTTATAAAAATGTTATTTTTATCTATTACTATTTCTGCATCCACTTCTTTTCTTTTGTCTGGTAACTGGGGAGGAGGTAATTACAAATGACAGCCAACAGACCAAAACAGCAGTATAATTCTGATACTCATAGAAACCAATCACTAGGAATGACCTTTACACAGGCACATAGTGACTAAATGTTTGAGAGCATGAATTTTTCAGGTGTATCAGTATTAAGTGTTAATTTTTATTTTTAAAAAGATGTTATCTATTATTTTTAGAGAGGGGGGAAGGGAGAGAGGCAAAGAGGGAGAGAAACATCAATGTATGGTTGCCTTATACCTGCCCCCAGCTACGGACCTGGCTGGAGACCTGGCTTGGTTATGTGCCTTGGCTGGGAATTGAACAGCGACCTCTGAGTTTGCAGGCTGGTGCCTTATCCACTGAGCCACCACCAGGGCTAAGAGTTAATTTTCTATGCTTCTGTTGCACAAATAACAATTCTATGTAACCGTATGGAAAATCAGGAAGTGGGCTGTGGCCTGCCATTTGCCACTCTCTATCACCTCATCTGATCTTTCATGGGCTGCAAAGAAAGACACACCTAGATGGAGGTCAGGGGCCTGTCATGAGCCTGCAGGGCGCTTATGATGACTCCTCAATGATGTGCCTGACACACAGTAGGTGTGAATGGTTGTTCTTAAATCCTTCAAAAGCACTAAGTGCTTGTCCACTGTGACAAAGCCAACAGATGGGCGTGAGGGGCGGTGGGGAAACGGGAGGAGTGACTTTCCAGGCTCAGCAACCATTACTGGAATGCAGCTCTAATTAAGAGCATGGGCAGGATTTGCAGCTATTCACCATTTGTACAACATTCAGCGCCTAATAGAAGTAATTTTGCAGTCTTGACTGACAGACCTGTCTTGACTTGCAAGTAAAATGAGAAACAAGAGGAACGGAGAGAATAATGATGTGGGATGAGGGAGGAAAGAAATGTTTGGGGTGGGGGGCGGAGAAAAAGTCTGTGGCTGTTTCCAACGAATCTGATGTGGAAGCAGATATTTACTCCCTTTAAATGAGGCGTGAGGAAAGGCGTTCCTCGGGGCTACGGAAGGGAAAGTCCGCGGGAGCGGAGAGGCTAGTGACCGAGGGCCTGCAAAGGGAGGCACTGGAGGAAAATGGATCTTACCTGCAAGTCCCTGGGCATGCCCCTTTGCCCCCGGTGCGGCCCTAACGCCCGGCAACGGCCGGACACCCCGCGCGCTGCTCCAGGGAAAAAGCGGTGAGCGGGGTAAAGGGGCGGAGCCTGGCGGACGGGGCGGGGCGGGGGCGAGGCAGGAGGCGGCCCGGGTTTAAGTCCTTCCGCGGCTGACTCCACCTACTGACAGGAGAGTACCAGGCTTTCCTGAACCACCTAGTGTTTGAGTTTTGGTCTATTCAACCTTTTTCGTTTGACGTCTCTTTTGAATGTTGACCTATTGTGTTGTAAAAGCCCAGGCAAGTAGTTGACGACAGGGCCCTTGAGCGAAAATGTAGCACCTGCGGCTGCCTGTGCCAGAAGTAACTTGTTGCGAATCAGATAATTGTTTCCATAAAAGAGCGTAGTCTCTTCGGGTCAAGACTGTCTGGGCCCCAAGTTCAGCACTGCTCCTTTGACCCCCAAGTTCAGCACTGCTCCTTTATAGCTGTGGGACTGCGGGCAAATACATAAGCTCCCTGGGCTTCAGCTTTCTCATCTGTAAAGAATGTGGCGGTGTGAGTGAAATGACTTATGCCTGGAACAGGGGTTGATACAAGGGAAACACTCAATATTCTATTATCAATATAGACTCATACATATATTTTTTTTCCCGCAAGAAATCTTATATGCAAAACTTTACATAAAATAAAGCATAGTTGCTCTGATTGAGGGTGGGCCCATAAGCTTTGGATTCCTGGTCCCAAAAGTTGTCTATAAGTTTTCTGTAATGGAATCCCCAAGCTGCCTAAGATATAGTCGAAAACAACTTATTGGAGAAAGGCCAAACTTCTTAGAAAGACCAGCTGCCCTTTTCTATCAATTTTTCCGCCTGATACGCGAAACAACTTTTACTCCTGCACATGCTGTATGTATTCTTTTCTGCCTCATGTTTTTTCCTAGTTATTCCATCTATTGGGAGTATTCTCTTCATTAAACAATAACAACAACAAAGAAAACATTTTATTTATTTTTAGGGAGAGGGGAAGAGAGAAAGAAAGATAGGGAGAGAAGCATCAGTGTGAGAAAGAAACATTGATGGATTGCTGCTCATATGTGCCAAACTAGGTACTGTATCCACAACCTGGGCATATGCCCTGACTGGGAATCAACTTTTCTCTTTGTGGGATGACACTCAACCAACTGAGCCACACCAGTCAGGCTCTTCTCCTTATTTATCATTTAAAGTCCGATTCAAATTGCAACTCTTTCATGGGTGACCAAATAATAAATTTTCATTTTACTATAAGCCCCTTTCACCTTCAGCGTGGTGTGTAAACCTGAAACGTCACATGGTGAG
Source organism: Noctilio leporinus (assembly GCA_004026585.1). Classification (NCBI taxonomy): domain Eukaryota; kingdom Metazoa; phylum Chordata; class Mammalia; order Chiroptera; family Noctilionidae; genus Noctilio; species Noctilio leporinus. Next base: position 161,000 of record PVIW01003499.1, on the reverse strand, counting down.
CCCTGCAGAGGCCAATAGTCAGTCATAGATATTTAAATGGTGGCTGTCCACAGAAAAGTTATTGCATGCTCTGAAAAATGGAACAGGCTATTGATAGTGGCTTAATGGGCTCAACTATTTCTATACTCTGTAATTTTTCATTTCTTATTCTTTGGGCCCTTGAATATGTATAACAACATTCTCATTTATTTATACTAACTGTATTTTGTATAAGTTACTAGGTATTCAAAGTCTGTTACTTGGAGGAAAACTACTCATGAACATGGAAACCAGCACTAACTAAAATTCCCTTCCACCTCACATGCCTTTTGCTTTCTAAGTCCCAATCACTCTACACATTCTAGCTAAGACCTTACAGTCTCCAAAACTGGGCCGAAACTGCATTACCCCCAGATTGGTTGGATGCTATGAGCACCCTAGCATCCCTATGCTTCCTGCATAACATCACTTGTACTGTTTTCCAGCCTATTGCTTAATTATCTGTCTCCTGTTGTCAGAACAGAAATATTAGTTTTGATGATGTGCCTGGACTGCCAAAGACTTTCAGGGAATGTTTGTTGAATAAATCTAGTTTCAGAGCCTATGAAAGTAGAGAACCAGGTGAGCATTAAGTTTATGATGCTACCACCAAGATGCACCTAACAATGAAGTTCAATTTGAAAGATCTATCTGAACTTTGGTATAAACTTGGTCCAAATTAAAAATAGACACGCTAAGAGAATATAATAAACAGAATCATAGAGTAGGTTGACATAAATAATGAAGCCTCTTATGGCTTCATATTATTGTGGCTTAATGCAAATTAAGCTAATTTTGAATAGACGTGGAATGGTAATCTAATGACAAGAGAGGAGTGGTGGACAGGCTGTATGCAGATCACTTTAGTGGGATTAGAGTACTCATAATCCATTTATGTAATACACATTAAGTATACACTTCAAGATTAGATAGACCTTTGAATTCTAGGTTAAAGAGGTTTAGATGGGATATGACAAGTAAGTAATGAATTATTTGTGTATGCAAAAAACATGATATAAGCTGTAAAATAGATTTGAACGTGATCATCTCAGTAACAAGGCAGGAGCTGACCTAGAGTAAAGCCGAAACTTACGGGTGACAGACAAGAGCAGAGATGTCTGTTGAGTAAGTGAAATGAAGTGTGACATATACAGATAAGTCTTCCTCTGATATCTCTCCTGCTGGCATGTCAAGCGTCTGAAATTCCTGCCACCAAAGTCATTCTTCTGGTGTAAGGTACTATCTTTAGAAAGCCCTTATTTAAATGCAAGAATATGTTACTAAGTGATGGTAACTAGCAACACAATGGTACCTCCAGCTCCCAAATTCGCTCCTTCCTTCCTCCCAGGAATGTGAATCCTTCCAAGCCTCCTCATGACAGGGGAGGCATATTAGCAGGGATGACATTCAATTGATCATCACCATTTGAATGTAAGGGAGACATGTGTCCACTTCCATATCCCCTTCTTAAAAATAAATTGCTTGCCTTGGGAGAGACCCATCTGTAACCTGTGTCCTAAGCTGGGGCACAGCAGAGCCTCTGGACAAGAGGACATGGGTCTCTGAGTTACTTCATGAGCAGAGCAACCCTGTTAGCATCAATCAGCCAGCCAGGTTCATGACAGGGAAATACAAGCCTATTTTCTTTTAAGTACTGTCTTTTTTTTTGTCTCACCACTAAAGCAGCTTACTTTACCTTGATTAATATGATAATCGTGAGGCTGGTGTAGATGCAAAAATTAGTTCCCTCACCTAGAGAACAGGAAGAGCCTGAAACAAATAGGAAAAGGCTGGACAGGGAACTCTGTAGGGGAGGGGTGGCAAACTCAGATGGGCCACTGCAATGGGGGACTCTCTGCAGCCAGTTAGGAGTCAGGATAGGTCTTTTGTCATCTAGATAGCTGCAAGAGGAAGAAGAAGTTGAAGATCCTTTGTATACTTTAATACTTTGGTGGGGCCAATCAATTATATTAACTGGAGTGGAAATGGAGGGGAGGCATATTAGCAGGGAAGGTGAGGATAGAAACTGATGAAGGACTGGATTATGGTATTTGAAAACAAAAAAGAACAGAGGAGCCAACTCAACACATGAGAGGCTAGATGAACACAAATTGTAAAGCTGTGACAGTAACAGTGTGTCTGAGCAAGCTGTTGGCTAGCAGAATAGGATTTGGAACTTAGTCTTTCTCATGTGCTTTTAAATTTGTGGTAGTATATTAAAGTGAATATGTCCCTATGCAAATTAAGATATGTGATGAAGGATTGTTTAAACAAAATAAAGAAGGTAGAGCAATCAGGTTGAAGATGTTGAACATCACCACCCACATAGAAAGGGTAATGGCTACAAATGTTATTTAAAGAAACAGACACACTTTTGGTTCTATTATAATTTTAGGCTTAAACTTTACATATTTCATTATCCATCTTGATAAAAGTGGCCTCTGTTAGTTGCCAAAAGTAGTCTCTATTAGCAGCTTTATAATCATTATATTCAGCATTCTTTCTTTTCACCTCTAAAGTCGGTCAGAAGTCTCCCCTTGATCTTCCTCATCTTTATGTTGATGTTCAGCTTTCTGAAGAAGCCTGGGGCCAAGCAAACCAATCAGTAGACTTCCAATTGGGGCAGTGATGAGGATAGCCAAAAATGCCACTGTCAACACATCCATTCCATATTCTTCTAACACTTTCTCTCCATGTGCTCTTGCTGTGTCCAAAGCTACAGATCCTATTGCAGCCTATTAAAGTTTAAAGGTAAATTTGGAAACATGATCAGATAAAACATAGATATGAGTTATTTTTAAACAAATGGTGTGTTCTTTTGCTCAACTAAGAAAGTTCTGCTAGTTTTTTTTTCACAGTATACTAAAGTATGTTCTGATTGTTTGAAAATGGTCCCTCCTCTTGCATGGGGAAAAGAATGATGATTCATTATGTACCAATTTATGTAAGACAAGGTTACAAAACTATCAAGCAAACATATTTCAAAATACAGACTCATGATATTAATTAACCACAACATGATTCTATATAATAAGTTTCTCCAGAATAAAGATGGAAGTTACCAGGCATCTCCTTCTTTTATGTTTAGGAATTTGGACTTAAGAAAGAACAAGATGAACCCTGGTGGGTATGGTTCAGTTGGTTAGAGCATTGTTCTGTGCCCCAAAAGTTTGTGGGTTTGATTCCCAATCAGGGCATATGACTAGTTTGTGGGTTTGGTCCTTGGTTAGGAGCATATGAAAAGCAAGTGATTGATGTTTCTCACATCAATGCTTCTCTCCCTTTGTTTCTTCCTCTTTCCCTCTCTCTTTAAATAAAATGTGAAAAGAAAGAACAAGATAAAATTGCTGTGACACTTACTGAAAGATGATAAACTTTTAAATGAAAAAAACAGAAGAATTTGTATTGCTTTAGAGTCAAAACTAATTTTTAAAAAAAGATTTTATTATCCTCAGAGAGAGAGGGGCAGGGAGAAAGACAGAAAGGGAGAGAGGCAGAGAGGAAGAGAAACATCAATGTATGGTTGCCTTTCACCTGCCTCCAGCTACAAACCTGGCTGGAGACCTGGCTGGAGTCCTGGCTTGCAGCCTGGTTATATGCCCTGACTGGGGATTGAACTAGTGACCTTTGGGTTCACAGGCCAGCACCTATCCACTGAGCCACCAGCTAGGACCAAAACTAATTTTCAAACATTATGAAACTTGCAAATGGTAAACACCTTCAAAACTTGAAGTTAATCATACTGAGTATTTGGTTTAGTCTTTGCCTCAGGAGTTGGTGAAATGTTTCATTTAAAGTTTACCTACTGGAAAATCTTATGAAAATTCTCATTTTCTTTCTTTCTTTCTTTCTTTTTTTTTTTTTTAAGGTTTTATTTATTTATTTTCAGAGAGAGGGGAAGGGAGGAAGGCAGAGAGGGAGAGAGAGAGAGAGACATCCATGTATGGTTGCCTTTCACCTGCCTCCAGCTGGGGACCTGGCTGGAGACCTGGCTTGCAACCCGGTTATGTGCCCTGGCTGGGAATTGAACCAGTGACCTTTGGGTTCACAGGCCAGTGCCTTATCCACTGAGTCACCAGTCAGGGCCTCATTTTCTTTTAGAGGCAAAATACACTATGAGTGCACATGGGAAAATAATATATTAATCACTCCAGTAGTTCCCTTATTCCTAGAGCACATTAGCATCTAGGAAGAGTCTCTCTAGGAAGAGAGAATATCAGTGAACATGTTGAGGACAGTGGTCACTCTGCCAGCTCTGAAATGGATCACTGCAGGAAAGAAAAAGCTATCCAACTTAGTCTCTATACTCGGGCTTTTCTGTTATTCCTGGTTACCTGGTACCATAACTAACTCAACATTTCACAAATTCTTGGCAGGAAGGTTCACTTATATATGATTATTTTCCAATAAATATTCAATGGGTCCTCTGTATCTCTAGGTTTTGCAGCTGTGGATTTAACCAAGTATAGAGTGAAAATAGCATTTTCCTTCTGTGGTTGGGAATCTGGGTATGTAGAGCGCTGAACACATGCATTGTTCTATACCACTGTATATAAAGGCCTCTAGCATCCTCCAAATTTGGTGTCCATGGATGGGTCTTGGAACCAATCCACCACTGATACAGAGGGATACCTGAGTCTGGGGGGAGTCAAAACTTGTACACAGGCCCTGGCTGGTGTGGCTCAGTGGACAGGTGCTGGCCTGTGAACCCAAAGGTCGCTAGTTTGATTCCCAGCCAGGGCACATAACCAGGTTGCAAGCCAGGTCTCCAGCCAGGTCCCCAGCTGGAGGCAGGTGAAAGGCAACCATACATTGATGTTTCTCTCCCTTTCTTCCTCCCTCCCTGTCCTTCTCTCTGAAAATAATGAATAAAATCTTTAAAAAAAAGTTGTATATAGATTTTCGACTGTGAGGAGGTCAGCATCCCTAGCTCCTGGGCTGTTTAAGTGTATATTTCTGCTTTAATTCTGTGTGTGTGTGTGTGTGTGTGTGTGTGTGTGTGTATCTTTTGGGGTTTGTATGTATGCTGAGTTCTGATTTTAAAAATATTTTTATAGTATTACATAAATTAAAAATTTGAAAACTAATATAGAAAAATATATAAGATGTCTTGTTTCTTGTGCTGTGGCAAAAGGAGAAAAAAAAAGAAAATTCTACATATATTTGTTTCACAGAACATATATTCTTCAACACATCCTAGATAATTTCTCTGTATTTTAAAATTAGCTTTGATAAAATTGGCTTTGGAGGTACCATCTTTCAAATTTTAATGTTTAGAAAGAACTTTTTCATATCAAAGCTACTAGAGTGATTCTTTTAATATTTACCTCCTAAAGTTACCAGAAGTAGTGTGGAAGCTAAAGACATTGTAAGGGAAGGAGAAATTATTCCACCTATTGTATTAGATTAACCTCACAGTGTTCTTAGTCACTATGTCTCAGACACCTTTGAAAGTCTGATGGAAAACAAAAAACCTTCTCTGGAATAATGTCCAAGCCCATAGCCACATAAAATCAAGCATATAGTTTCAGAGCATCTACATCCTCCAAAGCTTACTAAATTAAGAATTTGCTACTTAATAGCAAAAACAATCAGGGATGGAAGAGTTAAATCTCATTTGCTATAATCATTCTAGAAAATATTCATTACAATCAGGAATATTTTACCTTTGCAACAAATCATACTCTAAACAGTGTTAATTTAAGGAGCAACTATAGACATTCTACCAAAGTTATGGTCAAGAATTTCAATCACCTATCAGTTACTGCCCTGTTCATTACAGTGCACCAATTTTGGGTTATGTGGTGAGAACTGTAAATGATGGTTCAGCTAATTTGAAAATTTTAATATCAACTAATAATCTAGGAAATCTGTACAGCATTTTCAGAATTGTCAATAAACTTTTCTACTTTATATATAAAAACTGTGAGCAAGCATAACTGATCATCAATCATACTGACGCTGAAGTATTTCCAAATACTAAGATGACCCATGCTATTTGTTTCTCTCTCTTCTTGGAAGATAGATAATGGAATGAAAGGAACTAACAACTGGGGGATTTAGAGAGCTTTGTCTGATAAAAATTCAAACTCTTTCCACCTGCTACTATTGTCCCCTAGTAGTGTAAGACTTTCTGGAATTTTTGACATACCTTGGTGATCTAAATACATTTCAATGAGCTGTCATATTTAAGGAATCAATTTACCAAATATAAAACTTTTAAAGAGTAGATTAGTACAAATTCTTTTTCAAACTTCAATTACTTATTTTCACCAAATTTGAATAAACCCTCTTATTCACAATTTCAAGGTATCAAATAGAAATAGGAGGTACAATGCTAAGCCATCCTACCCTTTATTACCTGGACTGTGGCCTTTGGAAGCCATGCAAGAGAGATGAATATCTTTTCCTTTATATTAAAACCAGCAAAACACACCATCAGAAATGTAGTCAAAACTCGTATCAAAACTGCAGTGCCCAGGGTGGCAACACAAAGGCCTGTAAGAAATACTCAATTTTTAGATATAATGAAATACTGAGGGAGAAATCGAACCTCATAGTTATTGATCCAAAATACTATCAAAAAATACTATCAACAGCAATCATCTAAATATTAAAAAACTCAAAAGAAAAATTGTTAGGCATAATTTATCAAAATCGATATATTTGCTGGCAAAAATAGGTTTACAGTTGTGAGTATATGAAACACAGTCTATTCTTTCATTATTAATTACTGGTTTAGGGGGAAGAGGACATGTACACTCTACTGTTATATGGAGCATTTAAAGCAGATGGCTAACAAATGTGTTGGTTGGTAAGTGTGTTGGGATATTTCTTAACAACACAGTTCACAAAATATTTGTACAATGTCATTAAATATTTCTCCTCTAAAAATGGTTGGACCTTAGGTCACTTAGTGGTGCAGTGTGAGACTGTTACATAAGGTGGCAGAACATTTACCAAGTTTTAAATTGAATTTATTGAGGTGACACTGTTTAACAAAATTATACAGGTTTTAAGTGCAAAATTCATTAGTATTAATTGTTGTATTATTTGTATTACAATGGTAACCCTACTTTTGACCACCCCTGTATTAAGGATCAATCAAACTATTTGTTTAAATGGAGGTATTTTCCTTAGAATGAAATGAGAAATTAATTAAACATACTTGAATTTCTACAAAACAGATTTGAATGTTATTTCTCATATGCTTCATAGTAAAAAGCACACTTTCTTCCATGTGTTTATTCAACAAGAACTTATTAAGTGATAACAATGCATAAGAGGATTTGGACTAGGTACTGGGTACACAAAAATATATAATGTACAGACTTTGCTTCTCTGAACTTGCAAAGTCAGAATAAGACAGAAACTTAAACAACTAATTCATATACTGTAAGGCAAGGGTGTCAAACTCGTTTTCTCTGAGGCCACATCAGCCTCGAGGTGGCCTTCAAAGGCCGAATGTAATTTTAGGGCTGTATAAATGTAACTACTGCTTAACAGTTAAGCGAGTGGGTAGAAACAAGGTGCTGGGCAGGATTCCGCCCCAAGGCCTTGTGTTTGCTGCCCGTGCTGTAAGGTAAGTACAATATAAACATATTGGTGAGAGAGCAAGAAGAGGGAAAAGTCAGGATTTTCATCAAAATGGTTGAGAAATCCTTACAGAGTATAAGACCAGAGATGGTATTCAAAATATATACTAGCCAGTCTGAAGGCAAGCAGCCAATCAGAACAGAGCTCGCTGGGCATTGACCAATCAAAATAGACGCTGGCAGTCAAGGTTGTCTTACACACAGGTGTTTATGCTGAGGGCACTTTAGCCCTGGTTCAAGTTTAAATAACTTCACTCAGTCCTTTAGACTCCTTTGCTGATAAAGATAAATTCACCCTCATTTGCAAAATAAGGGATTGGGACAAGGGCTGCTGAGGGCTACTGGACCCAAGAGGGGCACAGCTAAGGTGACTGGTAAATGATAGGGTGATTTTTTTTTTTTTTTTTTTTTTTTTTTTTTTTTTTTAGTAACATTTGTTAAATGATTACTCTGTGCCACATTCTGTATTAAGCCTTAAGTGAATTACTTTACTTCATCTTGACAACCTGTGGGGTAATTTTTCTCATTTTACAGTTGAAAAAAAAATGAAGTTCAGAAAGGATAAATGACTTTCTTAAGTTCAAAAGGCTGTAAAACACCCAGCAATGTCTATTGCTGGGGGGTCTATTGTGAATCTGCAATATGTTTTCTTTCTAGGAAAACGATATGGCTCTTTGTTTCTCCCAGGTTGGTAAATTTTTTTAAGTATTTGTTGCCTAAAGTACACAATACAAGAGATGATATCATTCCCAGGAGGGAACATTATATGTTTCAGGCGAGGATGCTGAAAAAGTTTTACACACGCTGAATTTGAAACTTTGTAGGACTCAAACAAATGGTGATGTCTAATCAGCAATGGGATACAGGATGAAGGCAAAAGCAGGTTCACAGTTGTATGTGAAACACAGAATTTATTCTTGTGTTATTATTTAATTGTTGTATTATTTTCCACACAAACAACTGTACACCTACTTTTGCTCTACCCTGTATATTGATTTATAGATAAAAATTTTGGAAGTATATAGTTCATAATCGACAACAGTAAGTGTAGATGAGCTGAGATGTTATATAGAGGAAGTAGCATGGAGGCTTTAAAAAAATCTTAGATGAAGAGCAGCATTTAAGCTAATATATGTGAGGGGAAAGGAGGATTCAAATGCTCTGGAAAATATAAAGATTAAGATTTCAATGCAAAAAGCGTTTTAAAGATCTCCCAAATGCTTCTGAGAGCTTGCATACAGATTAATGGGTATTTGGTGAGCTTTGCGATGTAACCTTGGTCAGAGCAGGGTTGGTTGTGTCGTAGGACAGAAGCTGGACTGAAATGTATTGAGTAAAAGAATAAGAGTGAAAATGGAAAAAGGATTTATGGTTACTTACCTCTTTGGGAAAGTTTGAGAAGAGGAGAGAGGTAGATTAGTAGGTAAGGGGAGAAGTGAAATGGAGAAAGAATAATTTTTAATTGTGTTAAAATCCACATAAAATTTACCATCTTAATACATTTTTAAGTGTACAGCTAAATCGTATTAAGGTAAACATTTCCATTTTTGTGCAAATAATCACTAGAAGTTTTTCACCATGCAAAACTGAAACTCCATACCCATTAAACAAGAACTCTGCACTACCACCCCCAACCCTTGCAACTGCCATTTACTTTCTGTCTCTCAATTTGACTACTCTGGATACATCAGGTAAGGGAAATCATACAGCATCTGTCTTTGTGACTGGCTTATTTCACTTAGTATAGTATCCTCAAGGTTTATCCATATTGCAGCATGTATTATTTTAAAATAAAAGAGCTTAGACTCTGTTTAAATTCTGAAGAGAAGAAAACTTACAAGTATGCACACGACAAGTATATTTAAAGATGTATGAGAAGAATCTATGTGTGAGATCCAGAAGGGGATGGCAGGGGCTGGGATCCTTAGGGTGGATGGAGATGATTGTGATGTGAAAAAAAAAAGGAGGAAATATAGAGAACATATGTATAAATTAACTTTAAGTACAGTGCTGTTAATCAAGAGAGTTTTAATATGATGTCTTTTAAATGTACAAATAAATAAAACAATGAAGGAACAAACATTTCAATTCCATGGGTACATAGTATTATAGAATTGACTAGTTATCTTTAAAATTCTGGCCCTAGATCAGAACAAGGCTAAATGAAAATTCTTATTCTTGAAAAAAATATTTTAAGATCTGTAGTTTTTGATAGTAGTAAACAGTAATACTTTTCTTTATAAAGAACACATTTAAAGATGCAAAATTTACTTAGACTGTAAACATTATTTTCTAACCAATTATTCAAAAAGGTAGATCATTCTTAAATTTTTATATAATGTGACAGTGGGAACCACTGAACAAATACCTGCTAAGGATATTTCAACGGAATATTAAAAAAGTTGATTTTAGCCAAAGTACTACTTTGAAATTCTTACCTACAGTTTCTGGTCTGAGAGATGCTATAGATACCTCTGCCCCAATCAGTCCAAAGAGAAGGGGCTGAAAGATGTCCCAGGCAACTGAAATAATTTTTCCAACCTCTGCCTAAAAGACATACACATATACATACATAGAGATTTTATTATGTAAAGTTACCAGTTCTAAGAATTTTACTAATTTAAAATGTGAGTTAATTTGAGCTGAGATAGACTTTATTTCTGTAACACCTATAAATTAAGAGGTTAGCTAGATTAAGGCAAAAAATTGCATAATTTCTAATAGTTTTTATATAGGGCGCTTTAGTGTTGGTCCGCAAAAGGATCTTAATTACAATCATAATCTTAGAACTTCTATTTCTGAATACATATTTGTGTGTACATGTACTATTATAATAGTTTTATTTCAGTTTAAAATGTTATGTTCATTTAACAGTATGATTTAGAAATCTTATAATATTAGTACATATATCCAGTTATATACCTCATTATTGCTGCATAGGAATCTATGGTATGGAAAAACCATAGATTATTCAATCATTTTTTACGAAGATTTCATTCATTATTTTTAGAAAGAAGGGCAGGGAGGAAGGAAAAAAGGGAGAGAAACATCAATGTATGGTTGCTTTTCACCTACCTCCAGTTACATATCTGGCTGGAGACCTGGCTTGCAACCTGGTTATGTGCCCTGACTGGGAATCGAACCAGGGACCCTTGGGTTCGAAGGCCAGTGCCAATCTGCTGAGCCACATCAGCCAGGCATCAATTACTTCTTTATTGATTGACTTTTAAATTGTTTCTACTTTCATTTTATCTTTATAAAAATACTGTTTTAGGTCATTAAAAATGATGCACAAAAATAAAATTCAGGTTGTAAAGTGCTGTTCCAGTTATTAATTTATTGACCCTTGGATTCTTTCACTGTTGTTGCTCTGCAGAAAGTGGAGCCTGGCCCCTTCAATTTCTCCTTTGCCAGCTAGCACCATATTAAGTCTTGTCAGAAGAGGGCGCAGAAGAGAGGTTTACAAAGTTCTACTGGTTTCAGTGGCTCCTCCTTACAGCACGAGGCTCCTGCAGCCTTGGTGGCTTTTCCAATGCCAGGATCTTACCCGGTGGCCAGCGGCTTCTCCCAGCCTAGATCTGGGGTGGTTTCCTGGCCAACTCTCTTGGACAATATACCTTCCCATGTACCCTAGACAGTAGGTTTCCTGGAAATTTGGAGGGTAGGCTTCCAGCAAACTCTGCAGGTAGGGTACCAGAGTGACTTCTCTGCGATCCTGTGATCAAAAGTTCTAAACAAGGTTTGGATTTTCAGCTCTGGGCACAGGAGTAGGTGGAGTGGGGTTTATGGAAGGGGATGCTCTGAGGCCAAGCAGTTTATAGCTGCTATTCTTGTATTCTTCAGGGGTCTCTTAATATCTTATAAGATAATATCTAGTTAATAGTAAACCTTCCATACTCCAGTTGCTATGGGATTTCTCTTTCCTGATAAGACCTTAAGTACTAACTTTATAACACATAATGCAAAAACCCTAGGAAAATATTGACACAATTGACTATAATATAACCAAAATGTTTGTGGTAAAAAAAAAAAAAAAAAAGGTGATAAACCAGAGAAATATCTGCATTAAGTATAACAGAATAAGGAGCAATATTCAGTCAACAAGAAAAAGACGTAGGCCCAATAGAAAAATGGGCAGTGTATATGCACAAGTATTTCACAGAAGAAACAAGAAACACAAGTGGCTAAAACCAAAACCAAAACTAAACATAATGAGATGTTAAAACTCAGTAACCAGAGAAACAAAAATTAAAATGATATACCATTTTTTTAGGGGGGATGCAATCACATTGGAAAATATACTAAACTGTTTTAATAATGTCAAGTACTGGTAATACTTTCAAGGAAACTTAGTAATTGGCAAGAGAGCAAATTGATGCTCTTCCTGGTATGCAATTTATCAGTACCCATTACAGTGTTGAGGAACTGACATTTAACAGATTTTTTTCAATCAACTAATAAGAATCTATAGTTCTGGATGATATTCTTTTTTTTTTTTTTTAATTTTATTGTTGTTGTATTTGGATGATATTCTTATACTTACAGTTGCACATCTTTAAGGATCTGCACTTCCATATGTGTATTAAGCAGTTTGACAAAGGAAGATAACAGTTTCTCTATTTTTTTTGTTTTATTATCTGATGTTTTATTAGATATTTCCTTTTGACTTATGTTGAAAGAGAACATAAAGTATGTGAGGGAGTTGGTTAGTTTATTTATATAGTAGTATTCCTATGTCATGCAAAATGTTGTATTTTCTTATCAGAAGGAATCAGGTAATGACTTTAGTTCAAATTCTGCTACTCATTAACTGTAAGCCACTTGCCACTCAGCACCTCATTTTTCTCAGTTGAAAAGTGAGAAGTTTGTTTATATTGGATAACATACAATGTTCTTCATTACTTAATAATGACTAGTTCTGTCAATGTATTTCCTTGTGGCTTTTTCATAATTTCAAAACTCAAGTGAATCTGTTTATAAAGAAAATAGACCAATTGAATAAGCTAAGTATAAAAGGAAACAAGCCTAGAGGAATGAAGACTGTATTGTCCATTGAAAGTTAAGGCCACTTTACACATATGTATGCACCAATGGTAACCTTCAAATATACAAGTCTTTTTCAAACACAGACAAAAGGAGAAAGTTAAGAAAAATGAAGTTAAATATCTCCTTAAGCTGATTCTTTTCTTTTTAGAACATTTCAAGATTCACAAGATCCAAATTATATCAAGAAAAGAAAAGCCCATGACTACAAAGGTCATCAGAAGAAGCATTGGATTTGAAAATAGATGGGAAGAAATACACAAAAGAGCCTTTAGAAAGGTGAGTGCACTTGAATACAGCAAATGACAAGAGTAATGATTATATGGAGAACCAAGCATAAAAGTATGAAATAATGTTATAAAACTATAGGCATAAACAAAATTTTACCAAATATTTTAGTTTTTGAAAATATAATATTGATATAGCACTATTGAGTTTATGTGTTTCATTTCCATTTTTCCATATAAGTCACAATTTTAAAAAATTTTTATATTATTGTTATATGACATTCATCTCATACAATTCTTTAAATATTTTCTTCATTTTATAGTTGAGAAAACTGAGCATTAGAGAAGGTAAGTGACTTTTTGGGGATTTAGATCTAGAAAGTAGTAGAAGTGGAATCGGATTCCCCAATTTCTATATTTTAAATTCTACGCTCTTTTTACTATGTTGTGTTGTGCTAGAGGTAGTTATAAAAATAATATGGACTATTTATTGAGCATATTCTATGACTGAGCACTTAGCTTTATGTAGATTATTTATTTTACTTAATCCTCCACTCTAGTAGACGTTGTTGCTACTATCTATACCCTCTCCACACTTTGGAGATAAGAAAACTGAGGAGTGAGAAGTTAGGTAACTTGTATGCGATAATACAGCTATAAATTTATAGTGCTGAGATTAGCCCAAGCAATCAGGGCTCTTGACCCTGTGCTGTACTACAGGCAGAGGGAGAACAGAAGCCCCAAATCTGGACTCACTGGACTGGCGTCTCAAAAGCAGGAACTTTCTGGAGTACTAAAACACAACAGATACACACAGTGCCTGCCATGTTGATTCAATGAAGATTTGTTTTCTTTTTTTTCTTTAGGGAACTATTTTGGTAAACAAATGCTCCTCAATTTACAATAACCCATCAAAGTGGAAAATTCATTTAATACACCTAACCTACCAAACATCATAGCTTAGCTTAGCCTACTTTAAATATGCTCAGGACATGTATGTTAGCCTACAGTTAAGCAACTAGCTTTAGCTTCTTTTCAAGAGTAATTGTCTTCCTCCTCTTCTCACCAGAAGCAGGAGACATAGATGGGCACTTCATAGATGTGATGGGAAATAAACATAACACACAATGTCCAAAATATGCTGTCAACATAGTACACTATAGAGTATCTATCGATTGTTTTACTCTTGTGATCATGTGGCTGATTGGGAGCTGAGGCTCTCTGCCACTGCCCAGCATCATGGGAAGTATCTGGTATCACGAGCTCAGGAAAAGATCAAAATTCAAAAATCCCAAGTAGAGCTTCTTCTGAGTATGTATTTCTTCAGCACATTATAAAGTCGAAAAATTGTTAAGCTGAACCACTGTGAGTCTGGCGGCCCTCTGTAATCAAAGGTGTGTTGCCACTGACTAGCTCTATGACCTTGGGCAACTTGTCTGATACTGCTAAGCCTTCATGTCCTCATCTGCAGAGTGGGTTGAATATGTATTTATCAAGGTTATTGCAAAAAATAAGTGAGATAACATATGTAAGATGTTAATGATATTTTTCAGGAAAAATACCCTGGCTGGTGTGGCTCAGTGGATGGAGCACTGGCCTGCGAATCCAAGGGTGGCGGGTTCAATTCCCAGCCAGGGCACATAATCAGGTTGCAAGCCAGGTCTCCAGCCAGGTTCCCAGCTGGAGGCAGATGAAAGGTAACCATACATTGATGTTTCTCTTTTTTTTCCTCCCTCACTTCCTCTCTATACTGGGGAAAGGCCATGAGAGTCTGCTAGATCTCACCACATGAAAGTATGACATTTGTGTGTAAAAATGAACACTATAAAAAGGCACAAAGGGCTAATATCATATACATTTTTGTATATATATGTCTGTATGTATCTTACAGATCAATAATCAATACATTAAACCTCAGAAGAAAATGGACAAAATAGATACCAAAGAAAAATAAAAAAACTACAAGTAGCTAAATATATAAAAAAGTATTCAATTTTACTGCTAATCAAAGAAACAGAAATCAAGATATCACTTTTTACCTTTAAGTATGGTACAGCCTTTTAAAAGGGAAAACTGATACTCAAAATCATAGTCAATAATATTGTAATAACTAAGTATGTTACTGGAAATATTTAGGAGATTACTTGGTAAAGTATTTATAGGATTGTCTAACCACTATTTTGTACATCTGAAACTAATACAAAATAATATTAAATATAAACTGTAAATGAAAAATAAAATTAAAAATCTAACAACATGAATCCTTTTTCACAGAGCAGTCCTATTTCTGAAAATCTATTCTGTAGATAAACTCAAAGATATGCTATACTTTGTTGATATTAAGATATACATTTTCTCACATTTAAACATTTCTGAAATTAGAATGTCCTGCCATAGTTTAATTGGTGACATTCTTTTTCTTCCTTCTTAGACTTGAGAATGTCTAAGGGTTTATGAAATATGGTATATATAAGGATATTTTATTGAAGCAGCTTTATTTAGTAGAAAACCAGAAACAATCTAATATATGTGAGTAGGAGACTGGTTTAATACAGTATAGCATAGCCATAAATGCAATACCCTGCAGACCTTGCAAAGAATAAGAGAGGCATCAGGGAGTATGACCATGATATGATACATTTTAAGTAAAGACATCAAGTTATAGATTAGTATATAAGTGAAAAAAGGAATGTGCATGTGTGACCTTGGGTATATATTTGTTATGCATAGACAATAACTTTCATGATAAAATAATTTTATTAGTCTGATGTTAAGAAAGCATCTGAAAGAAAAATCTACTCAGAAAAGTAGTTATGAAAAGGATTTAAAATGAAACTCACCTTTCTGCTGGCCCATCCCAGGCCTGCAAGAAAGGCCATCACTAACGTGCACAGTCCTCCTGAACCGGGGAAACCAAAATACATGCTGCTGAACACGGCTAGCACAGAGAACCCCAAAACAAGGAAAGCTCTCTTCCATGCAAGTTTGGCCTTGAGGAGAAACATAGGTTAATTAACCCAATTATTTCATATAACAGGTTTTTAATTACTGATGTTTCCATCTTCAAGACTTAGTGGAAAATAAAAATGTATCTGTGTACATAAATGCATGAAACAACACTTCCTTTCCTTTCCTTAGCAAAAGTAGAGATAGCACATGTACAAATATGGTTTCCTCTTTCAGGAATATGAGTTAGCTGCCTCTGCAGTTATCAATGCAGAATTTTACAGGGTTGAATGGAATAGTAGAAAAAAGCACCATATGGGCTTCTTTGGAGCCAGACAGGCCAGGGTTAAAATTCTAGCTCTTTTCCATCATTGGTGTATAGGTGGCATGTTCCTAAGCCTTCCTAAGCTTTATTTCCTCCTCCCTGAAAGCTGTTGCATCTCAGGCTTTTTGTGAAGGCTAAAGATATGATATCTGTTATTATTAGGCTGTTTACTTTTTAATGTTACACGATTTGACTTTTTCTTTCTAAATCTTTAAGTACCGAGAAACTTTTAAGTGGCTGTAGACTGAGTAGTTTTTTGTAGTTGAGTTCTATTTTTATTTATTTACATTTGTTGTTGTTGATTTTTAATGTCTTAAGAAATGTGTATCTACTTCCCTTTACTTTTTGCTGTTCAGCCTTTAAAACTTCTTGCTAACTTTAGAAGGCAGGCACGTGTTTTAAGAATGCTTTACTTGGAGCAGGCAGGGTCTAAAGGTAAAATAACAGTTCATTTCCAGGTCCACTGCATTCTAGCTATGTGACCTTGTTTAAGCCACTTCTCCCTAAGTTTTGATTTCCTTATCAGTAAAATGGTTGTATGAACAGTACTCTCATTGTGGATTATTGTGTGGATTGTACTGGATCAATGCTTCCCAACAGAATGGCCAATGATAATAGAAATTTCTCTATCTGCACTGTCTATGGAATGTTCTATATCTGCTATAGCCCAATGTAGCTAGTGGCTGCCATATTGAAGACTGGTACTTTACGGAACTTACCATATCACTTTACACAGATTTTTCTCTTTATTTTGCTGTGTAATTAGAAGGATTGTGTATTTTTCCTTTTATGCATTCAAAAATGTTTTTACAATTATGTTTTACAAGACAGTTTTACTTGAGTAAACACAATGAAAATTCAAAATATCAACATACTGATAATGGGAATATTAATTTTCTTAAAGTTTTACTTAAGTTTCTAATCCTGTTCAAAATGCTCCAAAATCTTCAAAATGCCAATTCTTTTAGAAAAAAAGATTTTTATCTTAAGAGAGCATTGTGTAAAGAACTTTAATCTCCTTGGTTGGAAATAGTGGATTATATTGTAATAAAATGTTAAGGTCTACCTATTTGATAGTATTAGAATATGAGGTATTTGATACTAAAAAATTCAGTTAAGTATTATGAATGAAAAATAAAAATAAGCAGAAATAATAAATAAAAATTAATTAATTTTAAAAATTAAATTAATTAAAAAAATTAAAAACTTGCCTATCTTATCATTTTGGAATTGATGTTGTTTGTTTTATAGCCAACTTTGAAATGTACAGAATACAAATGAGAGAAGAACTTTTAGGAGAGCAATAAAATCTCATACATTTAGCACTCTTCATAAATCTCATAGACAGCACTGCTAGATACGAAGTTTGAAAATGGCGGACTGTTTTTTAAGTTATGTCCCTCACACTGGCTTTGAAGGAAGTACCCCAGAATGTTTTTCCAGTGACAATTCAGAGCACAACTTTCCCACAGATTATTTCTTTTACCTGGTCACTGCTTGGAAAGTACTGAATAAAAAATCCGAGAAGACATCCAGCTGCTACACCAATTACCACCTCCAAAACTCCTCTGAAGATGTTAAAAATTGTGGAGCCTTATAAATGTATAAAAAAGAAAAGCTTTAGACAGAACTCTAAATCCATAAACAGACTTGACTTTAAACATCACCATGAGGCATCAAATCACATTGAAGGAAGAGTTTATGGACATTTCCTGATCTCTACATTCTTAAGTATATGACTTAAAAAGTCTAATAGACCTATCTTATAAGAAAGATATGCGTATATGGGAGACAAATTTCAAAATAAGCCTAAACTATGACTTATGTACTTTTTTTTATATGTCTACTTCCATAAAAATTTACTTAAAGGGCCCAAGAAAACATGAATGTAAAATTTGTTCTGTTAAATGTGTAGGCTGAGTATGTAGACAGACCTAGCTTTTAAATTGCCATTTAAAATAATAAATGTATATTGATTTTGAGTAGCTATGATATGTATAGAAATAGTAATTTAAGAATCTGGCAATTAAAATCAAGATTCTTAAACTACAGTGAGTGTACAGGTAAGTCCCTCAAGTGTTTATTCTAAAAGTAAATATAAAAAAAATAGTTTTGAATAGTCACAGGGATGTAAAAGTACAGTATAGAGAAGGGAATATAGTCAATCTTATAATAACTATGTATGGTGCTAAGTGGGTACTTGAATTTATGGAAAGATCATTTTGTATGTTGTATCATTGACTAACCAATAGGTGATACATTTTAAACTAATATAAAGCAACATTTAATGCAACTATCATTTAAACATTTTTTAAAAATTATTTTTGAAATTGCTCTTAGAAGTCTAGCTTCTTTGAAATGTTATAATATAGAAAGGTAAGAAGAACCTGTATTTTTCACCCCAGCATAAAAGATTTTAGAACACTTAAATGAAAAAAATCTGTTAGCACATTGTGCAAAAAATTATATTAAAATGCTCAACACATAAAACCTTTTTTTCATATACTATTCTAAGAATAAATGCACTAACAAATTATTGTGGTTTCTTATTATTTGGTGAAGGATACAGACTATGCCACCCCGAAGTATGCTACTTTGGCATAAGGATTATTTTGAGCTGAGGACAATTGAGAAGAAAGAGATACACAAAAAGTTCCCTGCTTTCCCTCTGTTTGTTTAAAGGCTGGCTACAAACTTGTAAAGGTGTCCCATTTCTCTCTCTACCAGGAAGGCCAGAAGTTAATCACTGAGGCAACCAGGGACCCTCATAGGCTCAGAGATAGTACCAGAGGAATCTACATAACGAGTTTTGCTAAGAACAGACCTTATCTACCATTAGTTTTCTCATATATTTGCCTTTCCACAACTTGCTAACCTAAAGCTCAGAGTCCTTATCCTTTGTCTGAGAGTTCTCTACAAAATCACTGTTCTTTGCTAAGATACTGCATAAGCCCAAATTCTAACCACTCCTTTCAGTTACTCATCACTGAATACTCCCATTTGAATGTAGCACAACACATGCCAATAAACTGTTAATCTGTCTCTGGTCAATCTAATTGACAGGGCCCCAGCCAAGAAACCTAAAATGGGTAGAGATAAACCAGTTTTTCTTCCCCTACAGTTTCCATCACCTCTCTTATATAAAAATATAATCCCTTTGGCCCTGGCTCGTAGCACAGTGGATAGGGTGCCATCCTGAGAACCCAAGGGTTGCTGTTTCAGTTCCTAGCCAGGGCACATAACCAGGTTGCAAGCCAGGTCTCCAGCCAGGTCCGTAGCTGGAGGCAGGTGAAAGGCAACCATACACTGATGCCTCTCTCCCTCTCTCCCTTCCCCCTCTCTAAAAATAATGAAGATCATATATACCTTTGTAGTAATTTTATTTAGTTCAGACAACTCTGTTAGACAAGTATGACTATCAAAAAAAAATGTTATAACATATGCCTTGACCTATTACAGTGAATAATTTACCATAAATGTGTAGAAAGTACTAATTACTTTCAGTCTCTTGAATAGTAAGTTTTTTTTTAAGACTTCTTGGGCTCCTCTGAAATTCTGATTCAGTAAGTCTGGCAGGGCTTGGAATGCACATTTTATTTTATTTTTTTTAAAGATTTTATTTATTATTATCTCCAGAGAGAAGAGAAGGGGGAGAGGCAGAGAGGGAGAGAAACATCAATGTATGGTTGCCTTTCACCTGCCTCCAGGTATGGACCTGGCTGGAGACCTGGCTTGTAACCTGGTTATGTGCCCTGGCTGGGAATCGAACCAGCGACCTTTGGGTTCGCACATTTTAAAGGGGCTCCAGATAGTTCCCATTAGAAAGTTCTAAGGGCCACACATATGGGAACAGGCAGAGACAATGTAGCCTTACAAATAGGAAGACTTTTTTTTTTTTTTTTTAAGATTTTATTAATTATTTTTCAGACAGAGGGGAAGGGAAAGAGGAAGAAAGGGAGAGAAACATCAATGTATGGTTGCCTTTTACCTGCCTCCAGCTACAGACCTGGCTGGAGGCCTGGCTTGCAACCTAGTTATGTTGCCCTGGCTGAGAATCGAACCAGCGACCTTTGGGTTCACAGGCTGGCACCTTATCCACTAAGCCACCTGGCCCATCAGCCAGGGCCAGGAAGGCTTTTTAAGCTATCCATAGCCTTCACCTCCCACCCCATTATGAACATCTAAGCAAACTCTCCCTGCTGCTCTCACTGCCCCTGCTCTTCCCCCTCCCCATGATTTTTTTTTTTTTTAAAGATTTTATTATTTTTCAGAGAGAGGGGAAGGGAGAGAGGGAGAGAAACATCAATGTATGGTTGCCTTTCACCTGCCTCCAGCTACAGACCTGGCTTGCAACCTGGTTATGTTGCCCTGGCTGGGAATTGAACAGGCAACCTTTGGGTTTGCAGGTCAGCACCTTATCCAGTGCCACCAGCCAGGGCTGACCCCTCCCCCATGATTTTAATGCAAACTCTGTTGCCCTTGTTCAAGGGAAAACCATAGGACCATAACGGTGTAGCTTGTGCTAAAGCCTATCATATCAAACTTAGACTTAATCCCTGATTTAACTGCAGTTTCAACATCTCTCATAAAGGAAATCTTATTCAACCAGTCTTGACTTTCCTGGTTAATATCACAGAGGTATCCTGTCATATGGGCCCACTCCTCCCACTGCGCCTCCCCCCACCCCCCGAAACAAGAGACAATCTGCATAATGTATATCCTATCTTTTCTCCCCACCTCCAAAATAAAAAAGACAGTTTGGTCTAAAAATAATTCTTTCTTCTCTTTTGTTAATGGCTGCCTTGCCTTATCCTTCTTCCCATAACAAATCTTCATGAATCAATTAATAAAGCCAATTAGATCTTCAAGTTTACTTAGTTATTATTTTTTAAAAATACTCTATAGCCCTCCTTTCAATTCCTAAAGGTTTGGGTTTAATTAGTCTAAATTGGGGTCCATATATATGTATTTTTTAACCCCCCACCCCAGGCAATTCTAGTGTGGACTAAAAACCCACCAAACTCATGGGAGGCCTGCATGGTGGGCTTTACAAACTCAGAGACTGAGAGTAACCACATAGGATGGTCTGAATAATAAAAATTCCTAACTAAAAGCAGATCACTATGGGTACTCACATCCTCAGTCTGTAGCTTCCTTGCTTAAGGTCAGTCTTTACGTTGATGAACTGTCTGTTGTCTTTTTGCATCTAAGATAACATACCTTTGAAATGCCAGAGTAATCTCCTCCTCCAGATTCCTCAGAGCACAACCTCCCACCAGATAACAGAACCCTTCATTCTTACCTTGTTCTCTGCATCATCTCTGTCCATGATAAACGTTAATTATTAACTATCCTGTATTCACCAATGTAAATGAAGTGTCTGTTTTACTCTTAAGCCAATCGCAGAGATTTTGCCTCTGCTTTCTTTTGCATCATTAATCTATCACCAATGAGTTTCATGTAATTTCCCTGCCTTACAGCTCTTCCTTTGATTCTAATGCATAAAATAAGCTGTAAAACTGTTATTCTCCAGAGTGGTTTCTCAATTTGGTCAATTTTGCATCTCAGACATTGCGGTCAGTTTGGCTCATATAAATGCATAAAAATTCTCTGCAGGTTTGGATGTTTCTTACCTCAACACCAGTGTGAATCTGACTAGGAAAGCAGTGAGAATATAAATTTGGATAGGCACAGTGGGGTTAAAATAAAGACAACAGCATAGATTTGATTTAATAGGTACTGAATAGGGAATCCTCATTAGTTCTTGTACAAGAAAGTAACATTATGAAAGCCATGTTTTGTTAAGATTAGTTTATGAATGAGATATGGCAGAGACTACCACACTTATTTCATCATAATCTGTCTTTGGAGTACAAGAGAACGGCACACAGTGAAATGACTGATTTACCTGTGGAAAAGGCCATGCCCAGGCATGTGTTGAAGCCAGTGATGGCCAGAATGTCATCGAAGCTGCCAGCAGCCATGAGTAGGGTTGGGATGCCTTTTTCAACACCATAGCCTCCTTCTTGCAAAAGGAGCATTGAAGGCACCACAACAGCTGGAGAGACGGCACCTAAAACAAATCTAACCAGGCAGTATTTTAAACATTTATGATACTATCATCATCATCACCATCATCACTGAAATTACAATAACCTCTAACTATTTAGAGGATACACTTTAGAGAGTCTTTCAAATGTCATTGATGCATCAAACCAGAAACACATACACACATACAAGTTCTATAGAACTGGTAGTGGCTGGTGACCTGTTAGGAACTGGGCAGCACAGCAGGAGTTGAGTGGCGGGTGAGTGAGCTAAGCTTCCCTCTTATTACCACCTGAGTTCCACCACCTGTGTCCCATCCCCATGCATGGAAAAAAAGGTCTTCCACAAAACCAGTCTCTGGTGCCAAAAAGGTTAGGGACTTCTATCCTGGAAGACCTAATGGGGTAAGGCCCCAGGAATCTGCCTTTAAAAAAAGCATTCATGATATAAACTTTACAAAACATGGCTATGGACTTTTGGATTGGGATCCAGTAATTCTTCTATCAAGAATCTTCTACCAGGGCTTGGTATGTCAAGACAACAGGTTAGAAGGGGAAGGCCATGCTGACAATGACAGTGACACAAATAGCAGCAGGAGTAATAGCAGAAGTATTTTATAGTGCTTACCATGTGCCAAACACCATTTTAAGCACTTTAAACTTATGGAATAATTTAATCCTCATAACAACCCTATGAGGTAGCTATAATCATCATGTTCGTTTTGCAAATGAGGACAATGAGGCACAGAGAGATTAGGTAAGTGGCCAAAGAGCACATACTAGAAAGTCCCAGAGCCAGGACTTGAGTCCACTCAGTATAGCTCCAGAGTCTTAACCACGAGAAGTGATAGCTAACTTCTTGCTTACTCATTAGTACTAAATTTCTACTAAGCAATTTATGTTTGTTTTCTTCTGGTCCTTAGCCATTTGAAAGAAGAACTGATGGTGGAAGGAAGAGACAGCAGAATCACCTAATCACAATAGTCTGGTGACAGAAGGAGGAAAACAGTGCCAGGTGTTGATCGCTATTGAAGTTTTTATTATCCTTTGTGCAGACCTGGAGGTGAGGTCCAGCAGCTCTCTCACCAGCATGGAATTAGGTGTAGGTAAAAAGTGTACTACCGTCTCAAGGGTATAAATTATCATGACCACTGTAAAAGTACCTACAAAGATGAATTCTATATTTTGAAGTTATAATATTTACATGTTGAAATGTTAATAGTTGTAATACTATGCTGGAATATCCATTCTGTATTTTCTGATGTCCTTAAAAAAATGCTATTGTGCATTCTCTTATGTAGAATCAGGGAAAGTCCTAAGTGCCTGTGCATATTTTCATATGACAAGGAAAAATCATTACCCCAGTATAAATGCCCATTGCCATGGTAAACCCAGTAGGAAGTGGGCAAGAACAGCGGACGTGGATGCCTCCACAAGACAAGGACCCATGGATAGTCGTATACAGACACCCTTCAGCTTCTTCAGGGCCTAAAATATGAAAATAGACATATTAAAATAATCCTCTACAGATACCAGAGAAAATGACATTAAATACTTTTTCTTCAGTATTCAGGCCATGTCTGGATCACCATGAAGTTTCCAGGTAATGAATTTTTCTTTCACAAACAGTTGAGTGTTCTAAGTGATCTAGAGATACTTTACTTAGTCCTCATGGCAATCCTGTAACATAGGAAATATTAGTACCGCCATTATTAGATGCTCTCATCTGAAAAGGTACAGGTTAAAGTAGTTTGCCCAAGATCATGAAACTGGTGAGGGATGGAGCTAGTTTTGAACCCAGGCAGGTTCAACCTTGTCAGTGTTAGCTTTATGTATAATTTGTGGCCCCAGGATGAACCTAGGTGAACCTTCATCCCTCCAAATATTCACTCCCATATTCAAAAACATACATGACTAAAATCATTTTAGAAAAGCATACTTGAGACTCATTGTATATTCTAGGCAGTTTCCTAAGCCAGTATGCCATGAACACCTGTATAGGGCTTTGTGCTTCAAAAATATGTCTCTCTCATGATCATTATTTATAACTGTGGCCTGTACCTTTGTCAGAGAAAGGCAGGGCACTTATTCTTGGTCCTGTATCCAAACAGACAGTAACTTTACCTGTCTCTATGAAAGAATATGGGGACATTTTTTGGGATAGTCCTGTATGAAATAAATTTCACTACCCTCTTGAGAATGCCATGTAAAGTGTCCATACCCATTTTCTAAAGCTGCGATTTGCAGCATTGGAGGAACAAAATTCGTAGTCAATAGAATTTTACAACTTCAATACCTTTGAATCTAGCCCAAGGCCAGCACGAACCAATATAATAGACAGGGCTAGGCTTCTCAAAGCTGAAGACCACTTGTGCTTGATCTGCACATTCTCACTGATGACAGGGATATTTCTTATGAGAAACCCAGCAAGCAGCATGCCTAGAATGGAGAAGTCAAACAACCTTCAGTTTCCAAACACAGAACATACTTTTTGGCACTTTAGATGTGAAAGAGACTAATCTGTAATCCCAGGAACTACTCCTTTGTGCTTAGTCCTTAGAATAAATTACATTAACCTTTAATTAAAGAATGAATATGATAAAAGAGCTAACAAAAAGCTTTAATATACAGATAAAATGATAGGTTAAAATAAGTTTTAGAATAAATGACACTAAAAGAGAGGAACAGGATACAGTATTGGAAAGTGTGATCGTATTCTAAATATAAAATATTTTAATAAAATGCCCAATTCAGTTATCTCTTGGTGTGCCAGCAGCAACCAGCTCCTGAAATTAGTTGCTATGTCAGGTTACCTGAAATATCAATAAATACCTAAATGGGGCTCCATTTTACCTTCTCACCAGAGAATTAAATTAAAAAAACACAACCTGCTTTACAAAGGCTTAGAAGTGCCTCCTTTCCTTCATTCATTCAACTCATACCAATGCCTTTAGTATTTGAGACACTGGGAGGTATTTGAGATAATAATGAACAAAGACTTGGCACTGCACCGCAACAAGCTTTCAGACTGTAGGGGAGCAAGAGAAATGGACAGTCTCAATGTTATGGAATCATAAGTATAAGCTGAGACAGGAGGATGAGTCACAGGCCAAAGAAGGGGAAGGGAGAGAGATGGGGTTGGGTGAGTAGAGAAGTTTATGTAAGACAAAGAAGTTTCTTCCAAGGTATGAAGAGACAGTGGGACATAATCTGGAATTTGCAAGAAGTTGAATGTGCCTGAGGAAGTTGAATGGTTGTGAGAGAATTCTGCCCTTGTTGGCATCACATGTTCGTACCAAGGGAAAGGTTGCTCCATCAGGTATTACAAGGCTTCCACCTTCCATTCTCCTCCAGCAGTGCCCTCTTCTCACTACGCCCTTATAAGCACCACACAATGAATGACTAAACGCATTTACTAAAGTTGAGGTGCTCTGGGTGTAAGCTCTGAGAGCAGAGACAAATTACAACGCAGCCTTCTGTGACTTGCTCCAGATACCGCCAGGCAAGAAAGCTGAATTCACTTCCAGGCTTCACCCATCACTGCCATTTACTCTAGAAAAAGGTCTCAAAGTTATGAATTCTGTAGTCATGGTATTTCTAGAATTTTTGAAAATATGAACTAGCCTATAATGGCTCTTTGAGAGATTAGTGATAAGAATAATGTATACTCATGGTAAAATTAAAACATTACAGACAGGAGTAAAGTAACAAGTACATGCCCAAACCTACCTTTAACTTTCCATCTCATTCCCCAAAAGTTTCCACTGAGAAGTGTTTTCTGTGCCCTTCCAGAACATTTCTTTACCTGCTTCACATGTGTGCATGTGTGTGCACTCTGCGTTGGACTCAAATGGGAAAACATTTTTATACCATTGTATAATTGAGGGTTTTTTTCACTTAGTCATATGTTCTGAATGTATTCCCAATGAAGCACATCTATATTTCCCTTATTCTCTTTAATAGTCATAATAGTGTCTCATTGTTTAAAAACATTCTAATTTTGGGGCCAATTCATGGATCAGTTGAACTGTGACGATCCTCTTGTAGCACAGAAGTGAGCTAGGCCAACATGGTCCCTGTTCATATGGAGCTTATGTATTTGTAGGTTTGTGCAAGCATATCCACAGGATAATTCATCGCAGTGGAAATGTCAGGCAAAATCTGATGCAGATTTGTTGCACTACTCACTCATTTTCGATGCCAATGGTGACCAGTACACATGCTCACTCAAATGGAGTCTACTACCCCCATTGACTAGTACCATGAAGTCATCATTGTTTACACATGTTCTTTCCGGTCCACTCTCCTTGGCTGCCAGGTTATGTCAAAGTTGTACAACTGTTCTCATTATATTAACAATGGCTTGACTTTTTCCGGACAGATCTCATACATATATGACTCAATTGTTTGAAATCACCATTTTTCACAATTGGCTTACAAAAGTCCTCAAAGTTAAACTCAAAGTTAAAGTTTTTTGCTCCAGCCCAGAAAATCCAGCAATAGTTAATTTCTTTTTTCCCCAAAGGTTTCCACACTACTGTTCTTAAAACATGATTTACTCTGAAGAAGACAGGAAGTATTTAGTACTTACCAAGCAGAGGAGGCAGTGGAGGCAATGTAGGTAACTTAATGAACCCCAGAAGTTTACCTCCAAGGACAGCACAATAGAGAAGGATTATAATTCCAAATAGGTTTCCTCCAGGAAGACATTCACTGCCAGTAATTGACCAAACTACAGCCCATAGAAGAATAACCATGGTAACTAAAACAAACCAGAAACACTAGTTTCTATTCATAAATTGTTATAGGCAGGTTTCAAAGCAATCTAAACAAATGTAAAACAAACCCTGAATACATATACAAATATGTACTTTAACCATGTGTAAATTTTAAGACCATCAGTAATATGAACCAGGTAATTACCAACATCTTAAGGAGAATGTTACTACTGGCTTTAAATTACCTACGTGACCCCTTCCTAATCCCATCCCCATTTCTTTTCACAATGCCAAAAGGAACTATGTTGATTTTTTTTTTTACCATTTCTTTATTTTTCTTTAAAACTTTACCAAAAATATTTCACTGGTTAATATTAAAAAAAGAAACATTTACATCTTGACTCTCTCACAGAAACATGAGAATACTTGAATAATCACACTCCAATATTTTAGTTCTGCCTTGAATTAAACATTATTAGTTTCTTTTCTATAATATTTGTCCAGAATTATCCATATACTTACCTATTTTTTTGATCATCATTCATTATGGCATTTCACACCTTTCATTGGAGACAATTATCTTGTTGCCCGAAGTATTCCCTTTAGTTAGGGGCATGTGCTAGAATGTGAAATGTTGCCCTATTTGAAAACCTTGTATACTGAAAATAGAAAGCCTCATGGGAAAAACAGAGCTGGGCAGACCCTAAAACTCAAAACTTGTGACCAAAACATTAACAACAACAATCCTAATAAAAGCACCAACACAGTTAAATCTCCTCTGACACTTGTACCTCCCATCTTCAGTCTCTCAGTCTCTTCTTTGCAGGCTTAATCCCTGGAACCAAACTTCCTACTTCCTATTTCAATATGTAGACTTTTTTTTTTTTTTTTTTTAAGATTTATTTATTTAAGAGAGATGGGAAGGGAGAGAGAGAGAAACACTGATGTGCCTAGAGATAAAGCTGTTTCCTCTTGCACACTCCCAACTGTGAAACTGGCCCACAACCTAGGCATGTGCCTTGGCCAGGAATTGAACTGGTGACCTTTTATTTCACAGGCTGGCCTTCAATCCACTGAGTCACACTAGCCAGGGCAAGAAGTAGAATCTTGAAGGCTTTGCTTTAAGTAGAGAAGAGTTCCCTCGTAATCTGATCCAGACTGCAGTCTTCTTTATCAATCAAGTGTTGTTCTAGTGTTTGGTTTTATTACCTGAGTGAAAAATGTTGGCAGCTCCTTCATCTGTACTGTCAGCTTCTTCATTGACGCATGGTTTCATTAGGTAGTTTAATGTTGTGGAAAGGTAATAGTTTTTGAAGTCCCTAAACAAGCAACCAACTAAAAGGTCCTCATGTTAGTGAGGCTTTCTCTTTAACTGTAAGAAAGCATGTACTTTTTGGGGGGTGGGCTTCAATTCATTTGTTAAATAAATTTGATTGATTTTTAGAGTTGGGGGGAGAAAGACAGAAACATGTTTTTGTTGTTACACTTATTTATGCATTCATTGATTGATTCTTTTATGTGCCCTCACTGGGGATTGAACTCACAACCTTGGTGTATCAGGACGATGCTCTAACTAATTGAGCTACTCAGCCAGGGCATCAATTTGCATTCACTTTTATCGCTTGATGATGCAAACTATTAATATGCCAGGAAAAATTATGTACAAAAATACAAATTGCATATTACACTGACACAATATCCTATATACCACTGCAAATAACTCAATTCATGATTCAGAAACACTGCAGCCAAGTATGCTATATTTTTCACTAGGGTCTCTATTGACAGTCAATTTTGTTTTACTTGTTTAGAGTTATTTTTATTTTCATCTTTAAAGATAGTTTTCTGGTTTATATAATCCTAAATTGGAGTTTCTTTCTCTCAGTTCCTTGGAAATATTTTTCCTTGGTGTTACTGGCTTTCACTGTTGTTAATTTTCATTTTAAGTGTAATTTCAGCTCTTTTTTAGACAATTTCCTTTGGCTGTTTTTAAGTATGTTATGTTTAGGTATGACTTCCTTAGGTTTGCTTAGTTTTTGTTTATCATCAGTTCTTGAAAATCTCCAGCTTTCATTTTAAAAATATTTCCTCTTTGCCATTCTTCCTGCTCTCCATTGTTGAAACTGCGATTAGATAGTCACACTCTTTTTTTCCATGTTACTAACCCTAATTTCCATATTATCCATTTTTGTCAGTGGGTACTACATTCTAGATAATGTCTTCAGGCCTATTTGCTAGTTTACCAATTATCTTTTTTATTATTCTGTTGCCTAATCTAGCCACTAATATTTCAATTTCAATTACTGTACTATATTTTTCATATCTATAAATTCAATTTGATTATTAAAATCTTTGTTCATTTAAAAAATACTTAGTTTGTACTATATTTGCTATTATCTCAACTTTTTCTTTCCTGGATTTTAAAGAGTTAATACAAAAACATTAAGATATGTTGATAGCTTATATAGTTATTACAGTTTAAATGACAATATTTTAGATATACTGTAGTAAGTTAAGCATTTTTCTTTAAAACTTTTTTACTCTAAAATGCTATTTTCAACTTAGGTATAAAGATATTTTATATTCTATAATATTTTCAGATAATACAATTTTTTAACTGTTTCCTCATGCATGTTGCATTTTTTTGTTTGTTTTGCAATAGTAACCTATTCCTTGAAACTTTATCTTTTATAATTGTTGAAGCCTTAGGTAGAATGTGAACTTTTCCAGATAGGATCTGAATGTACTCAGAAGTTTATCATCCATGTACTCTGAAG
Organism: Noctilio leporinus; assembly: GCA_004026585.1. Classification (NCBI taxonomy): domain Eukaryota; kingdom Metazoa; phylum Chordata; class Mammalia; order Chiroptera; family Noctilionidae; genus Noctilio; species Noctilio leporinus. The sequence goes on along the minus strand of PVIW01003499.1, from coordinate 131,304 downwards.
TTTACCATCCAGGACCACTTTTAGGCATATTTTCAGCTTGATTTTCTTCAGTGACTTTGGAGCACAAATCAGCACAAAGTTACGCATTTTTAGTGGAGGCACTCCTCTCCCCAGCCAGCACCACAGTTGAGACTGATAGGTGTAGTGGCAGCCCCCATCAGCAGGGCAGGTTTACCTCAAATTCACCATCACTTTGGGTTCTAGCTTTGTATGGGAAGGGAGAATGATTTCTCCTATTATACTTCTTCCAAACTGGGTATGCTCTGGTGTGGCCTCCTATACTCTCAAAAGAAATCTCAAATTCATTGGTGTTTTGCAGAAGCCTCTGGGGTGAAAGCCATATTGAGTACTTATTTATCTCTTTTACTTATACTTTATTTTGGTGTCTGGTGATTTTCTGTTTCCTTGATGGATAAACAGTACATTTAAAAAGACAAAATAATTTTTCAGATGTTTTCTTTGGTATAAATAAAAAGATTGTTGAAGTCTTGTCAACTATATTGCTAAAGATCAAATCCAATATTCCACTTTTTTTTTCAATATTCCATTTTTTTAACCCTAGAAGAATTTTTCCAGGTTTTCTAGGCTTATGATGCTATTATAGTGAAATAACTAAGGGCCTTTTGGTATTTTCCAACAGCTGTAGGAGCTGAAATTTCTATGCAGTATTCAAAGTATAATGGGAAAGCAGGAGTTACCAGCTACTAAATTACTTTATCACAGCATAAACCCAATTTTATGCTAAATTTAGCAACGTAGAATTAGTTTTCTACTTCAATGGAACTTTAATATCTCATCTATCAGATCTGGTTATCTATTTACTAACAGGAACAAATAATTACTGAATAAGTATATATTGGCAATATACATGGCCAAAAATACATCTGTAATATAAATTATACATTGATAGAAATAAACAGTTTGGTAATTACTGGGGGAAGACAGGTATAAGGGGACTAAATGGTAATGGAGAAAATACATTTAAGATTAACTCAAAAAATAAAAACAGTTATAGAGAAAAAATGTTTTACTTTAAGATAATTTTTTAAACCTCTAATTTCCTTTTATTTCCTATATTCAAAATTAGGTTATAAATACACAGCAAATTATATTTATAAGGTTTCCCTAAGTCACATTTAATTTAGTTAATAATTTGCTCCTCATTTATGATTTTGGAAAATTATATACTCACATGTAATATTGATATTTACTTCTTAAAAAGGATACATAAGTATCCTTATGTATGCCGAATGGGCATAGGAACTAGTACAGGAAAAATGCAATCTTGGCAAGGTTCAGGAATACAAGTCCAGGAAAACAAGTGAAGAGATGTTTATACACTGAGTTACATTTCTCTGACACCTTTATGGACAGCGATTAGATTTTGAGAATGAGACGCAAAATTACAACACTCATCATACCCTTTCCTTATGTCAATCTGTATCCATATCTGTTTTGGTGTAAATATTTTAACTGGAAGTACGCCATGATTCGAATGACATGTTTAAAAATAAAAAAGGATAAAGAAGATGTTAAGTTATCCATAGCCATATAAACTAATATATACACTGGAACATAGTTTTTCTGTATGTGTTTTAAATAAAATTTGAGATTTTTTTCTTATGCTATGCTAATTTAGAAACATACCTAATTACATTGAAAACATATCTAGAGTCTACAGGATGTGTTATACTTGGTGTCCATCGCCCGAGTTGAAAATGGTAAAAATGAAAACAACTATAAAGAAGTGAGTCTGATTTTTCAATAAATATAACTTCTAGATAATATATGCTACATTCTAGAACAAATATGTTACGTATTTACTCTAGGAGCCAAAATATTTATTTCAACAATGCTGCTGTTCCTCAGTACAATTATTGAAATTATTTTCAATGTCTTTTTTTTTTTTTTAATTTTATTGTTGTTGTATTACATCCATCCCCTTTTTTCTCTCCTCTGTCCCCCTCAATCTGTCTTTATAGGCAATTTGTAAGCCCCTTCTCCTTCTTTCGACTATACTACACTTCCTCCAACATGCACGCATACATTCACACAAACCCTTCCTTTTTGAACAAAAACAGCATTACTCAATTTGAACCTCCATTCATCAAATTGATAACAGCATAATGTTTGGTTGCCTCTAAAAACCAAATCCATTCCTGAAAAACAAATATACTTTGAACTTAACAATATTTAAATTCATGCTGAGGTAAATTCCTGAAGGAAACTATTTTAAAATTACTACTTAAAATATTAGTAATAGCTTTATTGGAATAAGTTGAATTGCAAACCAAACCTTACTGATAAAATGATATGATTTGTTTGGAAGTATAAACTGAGCTAGCTTTGCTCCAACATTAATTGCATTAACTAAAAGCAATAATAACCAACATTTATGTAGTGCTTTTCTGTTTACAAGTGATTTCTTAGTCACTTTTCTGATTGGAGTCCTTACATAATCCTATGAAACAACTCAGATATGGAAAAGAAAAGGTCTAAACTCCTGTTCTTTTCCTGTTCTTGGTAGCTGGAATGACAGTGACCACAGCGCCCCTGGGAGCCTGGTGTCAAAGACGGTGGAGCTCTTCAGCCTGGGCCCCTGGATGACTGTGTGGAGCAGAGCAATTTACCATTGTGAATTGTCTACCTCACAGTTTTTATTTTATTTTTATGAAGATTTTATTTACTTATTTTTAGAGAGGGGGAAGGGAGGAATAAAGCAGCAGAGAAATATCCATGTGCAAGGGATACATCAATCAGTTGCCTCCAACTGGGGACCCGGCAGCCCAGGAATGTGCCCCAACCTGGAATCAAACCAGTGACCTTTTAATGCACAAGACAATGCTCAACACACTGAGCCACGCCAACCAGGGCTCACCTAGTAGTTTTCATGAGGGAGGGAAGTAAACTTCTTTTTGTTGTATAAACTATTATTTTAGAATTTCCCATTATATAACAACTGTGTCTTTTATATTGTTTCTGAACTCATTCTTACCATTTACGTACCATTTGTTATTACTTTATCCAGTAAGCCATGTGGAGGGCAAGTGAATATTTGCTTTAGTCTTTGCAAATGATTTGATTCAGTTGGTGTTTCTTGTAGCCCCCTTTCACTGCTATTCAAACAGTTTCCTCCTTCTGTTGGTTCACTTTCATTTATACCTCTGCAGTTTATAACTGTCTCCTCCTGTGTTTAAGGCAATGAAAATAAATCTTTAAAGCTGTATATTTGCTATATGCTTTTTGAGTTTTTGAGCTATCACATCACAAATCAAGTTCCCATGACTAGAATCAAGGCTAACGTTTCCTGGGGAAATGCACAGCTTCATTGTTTGCTAATCAGCTAATACGAGGAACAAGAATTATGTTGGACATATTTACCATTGAGTCACTATTTGTATCATTATAAAAGCCAGAGTTACATAAAATTTCATTGTGTCTTACAATATGGGATTTTAAAAAATTGGCCTATTTAAGATATGATTCAGAGTCCTGGCAAGATGGCGGAGGAATAAATGGAGCTACACCAATCTCCTCCCAGGTTGCAGCTGGAATTACCAACAGAACGCCAGCTGGAAAGAAGCCCTATAACCATGGACAGAACAGAAGAGGCCGCTTCATCACAATGTGGCAGGTAGGAATCACGGAAACAAGAGAGGGCTGGCGGGGCCCCCACCGCAGGCAGCAGCTGAAGGGACAGAGCCAGGGGCTCCACCTGAGAAGGGTGGGTTCTGGTCCCCCAGCTGAAGGTGTCCCAGCCTCAGGCAACATGGCAAAGGGCAGAGCAGCATCCAGCTGAGAAGGGTGGAAAGCCATGCAGTTTGCTGGCCTGAGAGCCCTGGAGACAGAGAACTACTAGGGTGACCACAGTGAAAGTACATTGGCAGCCACCTACCATGGGCTCCAGTGGAGGGAGGGCAGAGAGGACTGGAGATGCGTGGGGAGAGTTTGCGGCGGTGGCTTGGAGAAGAGAAGTGGGGAGGTGGCTGTGGGGATCCTGGTGCTGACTCATCGCCTACACCTCGGGCGGACTGCGCTGCGCCAAGCGGCTTCCGTAGGAGGGTCCTCATAGCCCCGCCCACTGGAAGCAACCTGCCTGCCCAGCGGCACCTGAGCTTGGCGCCTGATGATAATTCTGTGATTTACATCTAAATAAACCTCTCCTGCCCTGCCCTGTCTGAGCATAGATAAAATAGTTGGCACGTAAAGAGATATCTCTGGCCCAGCAGTGCGTGGGTCTGGCAGCGGATTACAAACTCTCTGACTTACAGCTGGGTCAGACAGTCAGCCCCACATAGTGGCAAGTGAGTCTGGTGGCTGATGGTGGATTCATTGGTTCACAACTGAATTGGTTGTGAACCCGCCCACTGGCCTCTGGGCCTGGTGGCTGATCACAAACTCATTGGATTACAACTGAATCTTTTAGTCTAGCCCAGTGGCCCCTTAGCCTGACAGCTGATCACAGATTCATTGGATTACAATAGAACCTTACAGTGGAGCCCAGAGCCACCTGAGCCTGGTGGCTAATCACAGATTCATTGGATTACAATTGTATTTTGCTGTCTAGCCCAGTGGCTCCTGACCCTGACAGCCTTATCACAAATTCATTGATTTACATCTGAATCTGTCCCACCAGGCTGCACCTGAGCTGGTGGCTGATCCATTGGATTACAATTGAATCTCTCATCTAGCCCTGCAGGGCCTGAGTTTGGTAGCTGATTTATTGATTTACAACTGAATCGGTCTGTCACCCTAAGCAGCATCTGAGCCTGGTGGTAGATCACAGATTGATAGGATTACAACTAAATCAGTCCTTTAAGCCTAGCAGTTCCTTAGCCTGGGAGCTGATCACAGTCTGATTGGATTATAACAAAACCTAAAAGTGGGGAGAAAAAGAAACAGTCCATCACCAAAAGAAAAGGAGGAATCCCCAGAAAGATCACTAAATAAAAAGAGGCAAGCAAACTGTCAGATATGGAATTCAAAAGAATGGTGATAGAGAAGCTCAATGAGCTCAGCCAACTCAAAGAACACTACAAAGAACTCCAGGGGAACTACAAAGAACTCCAGGGAAGCTACAAGGAACTTACTGAGAACTACACCAGCACAAAAAACGACATAGAAACTATTAGTAAGAGCCAGGAGGAAATGAAGAATACAATTTCTGAATATAGTAGAAGGAATCAACAGCAGGCTAAAGGGAGCAGAGGATCAGATCAGCAAGCTGGAGGACAACGTAGAAAAATATTCCAAGACAGTGCAACAGAATGAAAAAAAGCTGAAAAAGAATGAAGAGGTTTAAAGAGACCTGTAGGACAACATGAAATGCAATAATATCCGTATCATAGGGATACCAGAAGGAGAAGAGAAACAAGGAATGGAAAACCTGTTCAAAAAAGTAATGATTGAAAAGTTCCCTAACATGATGAATGAAAACATTACTCAAGTTCAGGAAGCATAGAGGGTCCCAATGAGGATCAATCCAAACAGATCCACTCTAAGACACATTATAATTAAAATGGAAAATTTCAAAGATAAAGAGAGAATCCTAAAAGCATCAAGAGAGAAATAGCAAATAGCATATAACGGGGCTCCCATAAGGTTATGAAATGATTATTCAATGGAAACAATACAAGCCAGAAGGGAATGGCAAAAAAATATTCCAAGTAATGGGAAACAAAGGCCTGCAACCAAGAATACTCTACCCAGCAAGGCTCTCATTCAAAATGGAAGGAGAAATAAGGAGTTTCCCAGACAAAAGAAAACTAAAAGAATACATCTCTACCAAACCAGCATTGCAAGAAATGCTAAAGGGTCTGCTTTAAAAAAATGAATAAACAGAGAGAGACAGAGAGGAACACAGGTACAAAGGGAGAAAATGGCAATAAATAAATATCAATCAATTATAACCTTAAATGTAAATGGATTAAATGCTCCAATCAAAACACATTGGGTAGCAGAATGAATAAGAAAACATGACTCACATGTTTGCTGTCTTCAAGAGACCCACTTTAGAACAAAAGATTGACACAGATTGAAAGGGGAGGGATGGAAAAATATATATCAAGCAAACAGACATAAAAAAAGGCTGGAGTAGCAATACTTATTTCAGACAAAATAGAGTTTATGATGAAGGCCAAAAAAGAGACAAAGAAGGACATTTCATAATACTGAAGGGAACAATCCATCAAGAAGATATAACTCTGGTAAACATATATGCACCCAACATGGGAGCTCCCAAATATATAAGGAAAATCTTGGAGGACTTCAAGAAGGATACAGACAGCAACACACTAATAGTAGGGGATTTTAACACCCTATTATCAACAATGGACAGATGTTCCAAACAACAACAATAAATTAAAAAAAAAATACCAAGGATATTGTGGCATTGAATAACTCTAGAGGAAATGGACCTAACTGATATGTACAGAACCTGTCACCCCAAAGAAGCAAAACACACATTCTTTTCAAATGCTCATAGAACATTCTCAAAGGTAGACCACATGGTAGGTAACAAGACAAGCTCCACAAATATGGGAAAACTGAAACCATACCAAGCATCTTCTCAGATCACCATGGCTTGAAACTAGAAACCAACCTCAAAGCAAAAAACCAAAAACACTCTAGCTCATGGGGACAGAATAACACACTTTAAAGTAGTGAATGGGTTAACAATGAAATCAAAAAGTTTCTTGAAACAAATGACAATGAATACACAACAGCCCAAAACCTATGGGACACAGCAAAGGCAATCCTCAGAGGGAAACTCATAGCAATACAGTCCTACCAAAAAAGGACAGAAGAAGCTTATACAAACAACCTAACCATGAAGCTACATGAACTAGACAAGCAACAGCAAACAAAGCCCAGAGCAAGTAGAAGGAAGGAAATAAAAATCATCAAGATTGGAGCAGAATTAAATAACTTAGAGACTCAAACTAAAATTCAAAGAATCAATAAGTCCAAGAGCTGGTTCTTTGAAAAAATAAACAAAATCAACAAGCCTTTATCCAGTTTCATCAAGAAAAAGAGAGAAAGGACCCAAATAAACAGAATTGGAAACAACGGAGGAGAAATCACAACTGATATTTCAGAAATATAAAGGATTGTAAGAAATTACTACAAACAATGACATGACAAGAAATATGACAACTTGGGTGAAATGGACACATTTCTGGAAACATATGATCTACCAAAACTGAATCCAGAAAAAGCAGAAATCCTGAATAGACCAATAACAACAAGTGAAATTGAAGAAGTAATCAAAACTCTCCCAAAGCACAAGAGCCCTGGACCAGATGGCTACACAGGTCAGTTCTACCAAACATTTAAAGAAGAACCAATTCCTATCCTTCTCAATCTATTCCAAAAAATCCAAGAAAAGGAACAACTCCCAAACTCTTTCTATGAGGCCAATATTATTCTAATCCCAAAACTAGGTCAAGACACAACTAAGAAGGAAAACTATAGGCCAATATCTCTGATGAATATAGATGCTAAGATTCTTAACAAAATATTGTCCAACCAGATCCAGCAATACATTAAAAATATCATACACCATGATCCAGTGGGCTTCATTCCAGGGATGCAAGGATGGTACAACATTTGCAAGTTAATAAATGTTATACACCACATCAACAAAATGAAAGACAAAAACCATACGATCGTATCAATAGATGCTGAAAAAGCATTTGATAAAGTAAAGCAACCATTTATGATAAAAACACTCAGCAAAATGGGAATAGAGGGAGCATACCTCAATATCATAAAGGCCATATATGAGAAACCTGAAACCAACATCAAACTCAATGGAAAAAAACTAAAAGCCTTTCCTCTAAGATCAGGCACAAGATAAGGCTATCCACTTTCTCCACTTCTGTTCAACATCATTTTGGAAGTTCTAGCCATAGCTACCAGAGAAGAAAAAGGAATCAAAGGTATCCAAATTGGAAAGGAGGAAGTCAAACTGTCATTAGTTGCAGATGATAGTGTATATACAAAACCCGATAGAATCCACAAAAACTTACTCAACCTAATAAGCAAATTTAGCAAAATAGCTGGATGTAAAGTCAATATTCAGAGATCAAAAGCATTTTTTGTATACCAATAATGAAATATCAGAGATAGAAGCTAGAAAACAAGTACCATTTACCATAGCAACAAAAAAAATAAAGTAGGAATAAACTTAACCAAAGAGGTAAGAGAACTATACTCAGAAAACTACAGACCGCTGAAGAAAGAAATCAAGGAAGATACAAATAAATGGAAGCATATACCATATTCATGGGTGGGAAGAATTAACATCATTAAAATGTCCATACTACCCAAAGCAATCCATAGATTCAATGCAATCCCAATTAAAATACCAATGGAATAATTCACAGAGATAGAAAAAATACTTCAAAAATGTATATGGAGCCAAAAGCACCCATGAATAACCACAGCAATCTTGAGAAAGAAGAACAAGGTAGGAGGAATCACAATACTAGACATCAAACTATACTACAAGGCAACTGTAATCAAAACAGTCTGGTACTGGCATAAGATAGACACATAGATCAATGAAACAGAATAGAGAGCCCAGAAATAAACCCAGGACTCTATGGTCAATTAATATTCGACAAGGGGGAAGGAACATCAAATGGAGTAAAAACAGTCTCTTCAACAATTGGTGTTGGGAGAACTGGACAGCAACATGCAACAAAATAAAACTAGACCACCAACTTACACCACACACCAGAATAAATTCAAGATGGATAAAGGACTTAAACATAAGCAGTGCCACCATAAAGGTCCTGGAGAAAAATATAGGCAGTAAAATTTTAGATATCCTACGCAGAAATATGTTTACTGGTACTTCTCCAAGGGCAAAGGAAATAAAAGAACAAATAAAACAAATGGGACTATATCAAACTGAAAAGTTTTCGTTCAGCTAAAGAAAACACCAGCAAAATTCAAAGGGAACCAACTGTATGGGAAAACGTATTTGCCAATGATACCTCAGACAAGGGTTTGATCTCCAAGATACATAAAGAACTAATGCGACTCAACACCATGGAGACAGACAGCCCAATTGAAAAATGGGCAAAGAACTTGAACAGACACCTCTCTGAGAAAGACATACAAAGGGCCCAGAAGCGTACGAAAGAATACTCAACATCAACTAGCCATCAGAGAGATGCAAATTAAAACCATAATATACCATCTCCCACCTGTCAGAATGGCAATCATCAACAAATCAACAAACAACAAGTGTTGGCAAGGATGTGGGGAAAGGGAACCTTGGTGCACTGCTGGTGGGAATGCAGGCTGGTATAGCCATATGGAAAATAGTGTGGGGTTTCCTTAAAAAACTAAAAATGGAACTGCCTTTTGATCCAGCAATTCCACTACTAGGACTATACCCAAAGAACCCTGAGACACCAATTCATGAGAACCTATGTACCTTTATGTTCATAGCAGCACTATTTACAATAACCAAGTGCTGAAAACAGCCTAAGTGCCCATCAGTGGATGATTGGATCAAAAAACTTTGGTACATTTATACAATTGAATACTACACAGCAGAAAAAAAAAAGGAGGAACTTCTACCCTTTGCAACAACATAGGTGGAACTGGAGAGTATCATGCTTAGTGAAATAAGCCAGTCAGTGAAAGACAAATACCATATGATCTCACCCATTATAGGACATGAACAAAACAAACAAGCAAAACAGAACCAGATACATGAATACAGTGAATAGATCTTCAGTGGGCAGTGGAGAGAGGGGCAGGGGGAGGAAGAGGCAAATAAGGGGAGCAGTTTAGTCAAGAAACTAGTATGGAAGAACCATAGACATGGACAACAAGTGGGACTGACTTTGGTGGGGAGTGGGTGGGGCAGAGGGGAGTAAAAAGGGGATGGATATGATACAACAACAATAGAATTAAATTAAGAGAAGATATGATTCAAATCAATAGTTAGTAAATACATAAAAGTGGTTCAGAAAAAAGGTAACTATCTGTGGTGAAAATCAATTCACATCATTCATCTACTTGAATTAAAGTAATAAAAAGAACCATACTAAGGGTTAGGCTGGGAACACAAAAAATTTCACAGGCCCCTTATTTTTCTAGTTTCCTATTGGGCCAGTTGCTAATGACTCTCTGGGAAAAGTGGTAGTCACACCTACCGTGGACTGTGCAAGTTTGGGGATTAAGAATGGGGAGAATTGTTAACTGAGTGATAGAGATTAAAGAGAAAACTCTTCTATCATAGATCTGGAAATATATAGTCCCTTCCTTAAGGAAACAGTTGGGATGTACTTCATCTGATTACAGATTTACCTGTGTTTCTTGATGTGAGGAGGTTGCGTGAGTCACCCCTGTGGATGGTTCCAAGTCATCTTGTTCAATTGTTTTATTTTCATCCCCCATGATTTATAAATAAGAATAAGATGGCAGAGGGATGATAAACACGTTCTGTTTTGTAGCAATCTGAGATTTAAACAAATAAACAGCAATTTGAGCAATTTAAATGGATGCATTGTTCCATTTCTCCCCCTAGAACTCTGAATAATTAGCATATTTGAAATTAAGCTATTCTTAGTTTTAAATTGCTAATATTTTCTTTGATTACAATAACTTATCCTAATTCTACTCTACTTTTTACTTCTCTTTAAAAAGCTCTGTTGACCAACATACTTTAAGAGAGCAGCCCTTTACAGATTTTATTTATTTTTAGATAGGGGGGAAGGAGGAAAAAAGAGAGAGAAACATCTATGTGAGAGAGAAACATCAGTTGGTTGACTCTCATATGCTTCCCCAACCAGGGACCTAACCCACAATCCAGGCATGTGCCCTGACAAAGAATTGACCTGTGACCTTCTGCTTTGCAGGTCAACACCCAACCGACTGAGCCACACTGATCTGGGCTGACCAATGTATTTTATATGATTTCTTTCTTACCTTGTTTTTGTGATTTATACTTAAGATATTCCAAGTAATAATACCATTAAATTTTCTTATGTAATGGGCCAACTTGATGAAGCAGAAAAGCTCCAAGTAATTTTCCAATGTTGATATGAGGAAGTGAGTCACCAGAGAGAAATCTAGGATTCAATCATTTTCAGAGAAACTAGAGTCAGTAATTCTTGCCTGGTTGTAATTTCTGTATTAAAGTAAACAACAACAACAACAATAACAACACCACTGATCTGAGTAGCCAAAATGTCTTAGACATTGTAATAAATACTATGATAGTCACTTGCAAGTTCATGCAGGCAATTCAAAGATACCAAAACACATTCTTTGTTCTCTATAGGTTTACATCATGTCAGAAAAAATAAACTTGTACAAAATAACTAAAACACCTGTAAGGCAGACTTCCATAAATACCAACTTCAATCCCTTCACACCCTAAGCCTTAGCCTATACCATATAGGCTAAGAGCCAAGTACTCCAATTCTTAGTCACTTTGCAGCTAGAGGTGGCCAGTTCTTTGTAATGAGATATAAGTAGAAATCCTTGGGGGAGAGGGGCTGTCACTCTCAAACAATAAGGCAAGGCTTTCAAGGATCATACTGCTTATTCTTAGCCCTCTAATTTTTCCCTTCCTTCTTCTAAAATATACATAGATACACCATCTACAGCACCAGCCACCATTTTCAACTGTGAGACTAAAAGGTCCTATACCAAAGAGAGTAGACAGTAAAACAGGAGGAGCTGGTTCCTTGATGACATCCTTGTGTTACTACATCAACTTTGGACTGCCAACCTTTGCAGTAACTGCTTACACCTCTATTGGATGTCTGCTGGCTCTGGAGTTGGACAAAGGAGGGCCTGTACCTCACCAGGGAGTCAGCTCTAAGGTATTTACTAGAACCGCTGGAAAAGAGCTTTCTTTCTGTTGAGACTTGCTATTGACAATCCTTGTGACATACAAGGAAAGCCTTCCAAATAACAAAATGACCACAGAGAAAAGGAGATTCTTAAAATAGAAAGAGAAAACTCCAAATTAATAGTCATATTGTTGGTCCACCTGGAAGCACCTCCCTTTCAGTTAGGTGAGACAATAACTTCCTTACCAGTTTCAGTTCAGTTTCTGTCACTTGCTACCAAATGAATCCTTAGTAATAACCTTCATGCCTGAATGGGTCCTGAAGGATCCCCTGTATAACAACAGATGTTTAGAAAGGTTACTTTAAATATTCAAGAAAAAGAAGAAAAAAGATATGGTAATATTTTATTTTAAAGAGCATTAAAATATATAGTATAACCTCTCTTTAAAGAGGTTATCTTTAAAGAGAATGTTAAAATAAAAAAATCTGCCATTTAATGTTTTGGCCCTAGAGTGACATCTCCTCACAGACCCTTGACCAAGAGGAGTCTCCAACCCCACTGAACTGCAAAAGGTTTGGGAAACATAGGAGACCACATATAATATTTCATGAGCATTCCTTTCTCCATAACACCAACATATTACAGGTCTTCAGTAACATTTTTTATTGAACATAGGGATGAATAGGTAAATGACTACTCACAGCAAACTCTAAAAACTCTACAACAACTCCTCATCTGTTTCCAGCCCCACCTCCCCATAAATGGAAGGAAAATCTGGTTTCATCCTCTAAACCCCAAGTCTTTTGCTTAAGCTTCCACTTGATGCTCATAATGCCCATGTCACACACATGAGAAACTGACTATACCAGAGTTCTTGGTATTTACTTGGGAGGTTCTTAAATGGCTGGATTAGTTTGCTCGTAATTTCCGATGAGTAAGGTCCTGAAACAAACAAAATCTCAGCTCCAGAATTTGCTAAGGACTTTCAGGCCATGAAAAAAGCAAAGGGTTGAGAAAGTTATTTTCTCCAAGAAAATTCTTCTTTATGAAAGATAGCAGCAATTATGTCTAAAAGTCCGAGAGATAGACAGAAACAGAGCAAACTAAGGTCTGTTCTCACAATGCAGACTCTTCAGTCCCAGGGAGGTCATTTAAGCAAGGAAGAACAGGACAGTTCTTCTAATAACAGGTCCAAACACATGAAACTACTCTACTCGTTTTTACTAACTTGCCATTTCTGGGGTAAATAGGTTTCATCACCTCTGGTTCTTTTAAACATTAAAAAAAAAAAAAAAACCTCACTCAAGGATGTGTTCAGTGATTTCAGAGGGAGAAGAAGGGAGAGAGAGACCCAGAAAGAAACATTGATTGGTTGCCTCTTGTACATGCTCTGAACGGGGATTGGGTCTGTAACCTAGCTATTGCCCTGACTGGTAACTGAACCTGAATCCTTTTGGTATACGGGAAGATGCGCCAACCAACTGAACCACTTGGCCAGGATTACCATCTCTGAGTCATAATTTTCAAATCTGTATCCCCCAGTAAGTCAATTAATTAGCTGTGCCAACTTGTTGAGGAATGGGTTAAAGGACAGGGATAGAGAAAATAGAAAATTCTGAAACACATTGAAAGAAATAATTCAAATTTCTATTCTAGACCTATGTGGTTGTTTACCTCACCCACAGTGCTTCATAGAGAACTGGCCCCTGGAGCAGAGAATGAACACCTCCAACTTAGCCATCAGACCTCAGACTGAAGAGGCTCATTTATTGGCTGACCTTCACCTAACAAGATGATCTCTCATAAAAGAAAAAAAAAATGGTATTCAATAAAATAGGTGCCAATTATCCAGAAAATTAATTTAAGTGAAATCCTTTATTTTTTATCAATGTTAATTTAAATGAAATATTGTAATTTATAGATCTTAATTATGCTTTTCATTGTGTTCATAGAAGTTTTTTAAAATCCTTGTTCCCAGAGACTGTTCAAGATCTGGTAAGAAAAGTTCTCACCACAAGAAAATAATTTTAACTATGTGAGATGATAGATGTTAAACTTACTGAGCTAATCATTTCATAGTATATACATGTATTAAATTATTATGTGTACACTTTAAACTAATATAACATGTCAATTATATCTCAAGAAAACCATGTAAGGGAGAGAATCAAACTGAAATGTGGGTGTCTGGGATGGAAAAATTAACAAGTGATAGCCCTGGCTGGTGGCACAATGGATAAGGTGCCAGCCTGCAAACCCAAAGGTCACTGGTCCAATTTCCCAGCCAGGGCATATAACCAGGTTGCAAGCCAGATCTCCAGCCAGGTCTGTAGCTGAAGGCAGGTGAAAGGCGACCATACACTGATGTCTCTCTCTCTCTGTGCCTCCCTCCTTTCCCCTCTGTCTAAAAATAGTAAGTTTTTTTTTTTTTTAAAGAAAAATTAACAAGTGAGAAAATATGGGAAGAAAAATGGTTTCAAAGTATTTAAGAATCACAGCTTAGTGGAATAATAACAGTTGAAAAGGTCCTGTAGGGCCCAGTAACTCAGCTTCCCGGTTAACTGATCTTGTAGTTACAGGTGTGTCCCCTAACCCCACGTGGGTTGTGTGTGTCCTCTTATCCTAGTTGAGCCTTTTTTGTCTTCCTCTTTTTTACATTATATTTTATTGATTATGCTATTACAGTTGCCCCAAATATTCCCCCCTTTTCCTCCTCTACCCAGCACCCCCATGCCCCCAGGCAATCCCCACACCATTCAGGCAATCACCACACACTGCTTCTCTTTAGCATTCCCAGTAAACAGAATTTCCTACAGGATTCCACATACTTAGAAGCTCTGTTGGCCTAATTTGAGCTTTATTTTCCAGTACTAGGAACATATGCCACTAAAACTTTAGAGTGGTGGACCTCAAAGGAATAGTCTCCTTAGTCTTTTGTACAAAGTTGAAAGAAAACTACAGATTAAGAACATGAGCAGTTCTGTATATATAGTTGCCTTTGTAAGGAAAATGGAATTGGCATGGTTTTTATTCTCCACATTCCCATACTTATTCTTTATATTTATATATTAGGATTTTTACAATAAGATTTTCTTATTATTCAATAACTTAAAATACATTTTAAAAATTATGCAATTCTTGAAGTTTTAGAGAATACAAAATGATACAACTTTCTTTGGCAATGGTATTCTTCAGAGACAGAATCTGATCATTGAATTTTAGATAACTTAATCCCACTGGCCACAATTTAAGGTCATTTTTTGTTTTTGTGGTTTTCAAATGAGATGGGGAAACCGCCTAGAATCTTCTATAGTAGTAATTTTCAAATGTTTTTAAGCCAAAACTATTTTATCAAATAAAATCTTTTCCTTAAATCCAATAAATGGGACCAATAAACGTGGAGCTGCAGGAGCCCCAACTACTCAGCTCTGTTTTTCCCAGTAAGTGAAGCACACTTGAAAACCTCTTCTCTAAATATGTGTTCATATACAGAGAGATGTTTGTGAAACCAGCCTTTTCTCAGGTTATCTTAGTGATCTAAATATTTAAAAACGCTTTCTATAATATTCTAGAGGAAATGAAAGAACTACCAATTTGCAAATCAATAGGCTTTCGGTCAAGTAAAATATATTTACTGCTATCAACTAAATTCCTGTGAAAGGGTCATCACATTGATAAAGACTAGTTATTTCTGTTATTTTCTGTTAGTGACATGGGCAAGCTGACATTTAATGGGATGGTCTTATTGAGAATTCACATAGATTGTTGGAGTGCTTATGTGCTGGATTCATGTGCTGGAAGGGGCATCTCCCCACCTGTTTATTACATGATCTACAAGGACTATAGTAATAAAAATCTCTTATCTTTGGTGTTCATCCATTCATGCATTGAAAGTGTGGGTTCTTAAGTCTCATACAGTATTTTTATGCAGACCATATAGAAACCTTCCAGGTTCTGTTCTCTGTTCATAAACTCTGATATAATGTTCATTTCCCAACTGGAACCCTAACTGGCATGGCTCAGTTGGTTGAACGTCATGCCTAACTAGCAGCGAGGAATTCAAATCAAGCAAAGAGTAGGACAAACATTTCCTTGGCAATGAAATTACTGAAATGATTAAGAATGTTTTCTAAATGAGAACTACCTTCTTTGAAAGTATTAGGTATGTCAATCACATGAGACCAATTGTTGAGGGAAAACTGTTATTCTATTTGTTTAATTGATTGAGTAATTTGGCTGAATCATCATGGAGTAAAACACTATGTAATGAGATATGAATAAAAGAATGTTATACCTCAGTAAGAAAGGGCATAACACTGGCTTCTCTCCTTTCTAATCTTTTTCCCTATGAAGACCAAGTATTTAATTGTATGTTTAAAATATTATTTCTTGGTCAACTAAAACCAAAGCCTCTAGAGATTGAATATCCCCAAGTATGGCAGACAAGATTTACTGCCTTCATGCTACTGCCTGTTCATGCCAGTGGGTCCCTTCTCCACTACCAATATCAGTAGCAAGCTTTGTAACACCATCCCTCTTTGGCAGCTGTTGGTTTAGGGCAAGTGCGATTCATTTCTTGCCCATGGAATTTGTGGGCAAGACTATTGAAGACACTGGGTAAGATTTTACTTCCCAATGAAGAGGCAAGGGAAAACTTCTTTCCTCTTTCTGTCTTTAAAGGCCTTTGTGTTTGTGTGTGGGGGGAGGCAGGGGAAGGTGGGGTTATGGATGGGGACTGTGTTTCTTGGAACTCTAGCAGACATCATTTACCCATGAAGAAAAAGTCAAAATGAGCTTATAGATGGCAACATACACTCTGATATCATTGGTCTACTGAACAAATCCTGGATCCACTTACCTTCAGACATGTATGAGAAAAGTAAGCTCGTATTTTTGAAGGCAATTTTGGCCAAGCATCCTGTTACTTGCTGGCAAAAGCAGCCCAACCAACACAAGAGGTGATTTTGATGCAAAGCCAACTCCATAAAGTTATGATGAGGAGTAATGATGAAGAACATTTGGCTTAGCCAGGCTCCCTAGCTTTTTGACATGGTGCAAAATCTTCAGAAAAGATGAATGATCAGAACACTGTCTTTGTATTGATAATTCTCAAAAATGTTCAGAAAATAACATTTTAGTGCCAAGTGTTTTAGTGTCATTCTTTTAGTCAACAGAGATAATATAGATCATAAGGTTGTATATTTTCTCTCCCCTACCCTTGAGGTTCAGTTGTAGCATTTGAATATTGAATGAAAAGAAAAGTTGAACTTATGGGCATTTGATTGTTTTCTAAATTTCTACTCAAGTAACAAAACAACAACAAAACACCATTACCATTGCTGCCTATAGTTTCATTTTTTGTTCTCTCTACTCAGTAAAATTCTACTAGTCATTCAAGATCTATTTCAAATGTTATCTTCTCAGTTAATATCTCCTAACTCTATGTAAACTAACTCTGTCCCTTTTTTATTCTGAGCATTCATTCATTCACTCATTTGTTTAACAAACATCTATCAGCTCTGGCCAAGTTCTAGCCCTTGTGCTGGAATTCAACACAAGGGTTGAATAGGTTGCAATGTAGTCAGAGAATAATAGATTATGCCTTAAGCAACCAAAACTAAGTGTGACAATTTTTAATTTTAGGCACATGTGATAGGAACATCACCCCTTCACAATCAGTGAAGTTCATCAGGCTTTTACTGGGTTTCCATAGTGTGTAAGACACAGAGGAACAAAGATGACTAAGATGCAGTCTCTGTTCTTTAAGAATGGTAGAGGCTGATATGTCTTCACCAAACTAGTTTCATTTGCTTCCTGAACACATAGAGAGTCAACATTTCCCACCCTCCCTTGCAGGTCAGTAGGACGTATGACTGAGGTCTGGCCAATGGGATGTGGGCATCAATCATGTGTGGTACTTCCATTCCTTGCTTATAAGAAACCTCTCATTCAGTCTTCCACATACCCTCCCTTTTCCTGACCATTGCCTGGAAATCAAAGGCTCCAAAGTCTTGGGGATGACAAAGTCCTGATATACAAGGAGTGTGGGTTCCTGCATCACTGAATAGAAGGCTACCAGCTAAACACCATTATACAAGTGAGAAATAGACTTTACCTGAGAAAGAAATAAGCTTCCACTGTATTATTACTGAGATTTTGGAGCTCACCTATTATAGCTGCTAGCATTACCTGGAGGTAATTTACGATGTGCGAAGTATAAGCATAGAGTTAAACAGGGAAAAGGAAGTATTGCCTTGCTTGGCTGGTGTCAAGTGATACTTGAATAAAGCCTTGACATATGACTTAGGCTTGTAAAGAAAATTAAGACTGTTATAGGCAGAGGGACCATATGATGTGAGGTAAAAAGGGAAATGCATGTAGGGAGTTCTATGCATGGTTATATTAATCAGAGCATCATGTTTAAGAAGTGGCATGGTCAGATGAAATGGAGATAAAAACCCTGAGTAAATCTTATGACACTGCCTCCTACTTGGGCCATTTTGGGCAAGTTAACCAGTTTGGGTAAGTTTCTTCATCTCTAAAACAGTGATAATGCCTATGTCATAGAAAATCTTAAAAGCCATGCTAGGCACATATTAGAGTCCCCATGCAGTCCTCCCAATGCTTTATCTCCCATTTACAAGACTTTCCTGGAGAAAGAAGCATGCATCTACTGTATGGAGGAGCACAGATAAGGGAAAATGATAAATTCAAACCTTCTAGTCCTTCCAATAAAACACAAAAGAAGTAAATAGTAAAAAAGTAAAAAGTAAAAAAAAGTAAAAAGAATATATTTCTAAAAAGGCAAAGTGATTTTATTATATTGACAAGATGTACTTAATAACTTTATAAGGCTATTAAAAACTTTTCAGAACTTGTCATGACACAACTACATACATAGGCAGCTCCACTGCCCCCTGTACTATGCTCCTAGATTCTGTGTGAAACAGATGTAAACCCTTTTCCACAGAAGAAAAATCTTATCATTGGGGTCTGGATCCTGACCAATGAGTCAGTGGCCTATCAATTATCAGTAGGACTAGTAAGTAATTGGTCATGAGCCAGATATTCAACAATCTCTTGTGATAGGACATAGTCTGTAAATGTTTTAAACAAGAAATGTTCTACATTATAGCTATAGAGCAAGAAAGTTCAGAGATGATCTAGTCTGTAGGTAAAGTAACAAAGTCAAATGCCTTCAGGGCCAAACTCAAACATGGGGTCTGTGGCAACTGAAGAAGGCACAGCCCCACTGAAGGCTTTCAAATCACTGCCTGCCTCTAGATCTGAGCCCCTGGCTTCATTTTTTGTTTAAAGAAAGTGCAGAGATATATGTGTAGGTGACCCTTGGAGGCTACAGACCAAACAGAGTAATGAAGGCAAGGAAAGCAGAAAACCATTTTATACAGAAAGATTTTATACAGGGAATTAAGCAAACTGACAAAAAAGCTAGTAGTACAGGATCTAGGCTTGGCCTCCAGGGATGATTTCTACAATAGTACTACCTGAATAACCAGCGGATGCACTATTTTTCACAACCAGATGATCCCACAGGGACTGCAGAATTTTCAAGAACACCACTTGTAGCTGTGACATGGGTAAGCTGGGATCTGGAAGCTGCCTGGATAGGGAGCATAGACTATGTTCACTGCCTCCCTCAACTGCCTTTTGATAGCTACAGGGCCAGTGATTCAACACAATGCCAGGTCTGGCTGTCACTGGTGCCAAAGTCCTTGCCAACAACCCACAAGTCTGGAGACTGGCATCTCCTGGACCTTCCATACCAACAAAAAATAGCCAAAAGTAGCAGGGAGAGGACTTCTGCCTCAACCCTGCCTTCCAAATCTCAGGCAAGTCATCTTTTTTGTCTAACCCTAATTTTACATCCAGAACTCTAGCTGGAAGGGAGTACAGGAAATGTTTTTAGCTTCCCAGTTTCTCCAGTACAAGAAGGCACACTAGAAGCAGAAAGGGATGGACTTTTAGTGTCTGACTTCCATACACAGCACAGCAACTCTTAGTGTGGGATCCAGGACTCAGACCTACATTACTGGCTTTCCCCCATCTATTCTATAATGCCTTCTACGGAAACCCTAAAAAATAAAAATAAAAAAGGGCCAAAGCCTTAGTCAATAGGGTTATAATTCTAAAGATTTAAATAGGCTAGAAAATAGATTATGTGAATAAGCCATGTTGCTAATATCATTAGTATAGCATGAATCACACTACCTAATGACTTTTTAGGTATAGTCTGACTTTGGATTTTGAACTACTGAAAGGCAGAAACTGTCTCTGATTCATATTTGTGTCTCCTGTGTCCATGTCTGCCTGGCCCAGAGAAGACACTCAGGTATTTGCTGAATTGAAATGTTTCACTCTTGATTTAGAAACAGTAAGCCAGAATTTCAGGAGTACTATGTATAGCAGCAATAATGTCAAGTGGAAGCCCCATTATGGAGGAGTGGGAGAAGCGGTTTTAGTCTTTCAATGAAAACAGAGGTTGATCTGGGTAAGAAATGTTCTATTTGGGTAATATCAGGAAATGGTGCCTGTCTGCTATTAAGTTTAGGACTACAAATCTTACTAGAGTCCCGACAGATAAGGATGAGAGAACCTGATGCCTGGTATTAAGTTTAAGAAGCAACAGACAGACTCAGCATGCGCTTTGAGTAAGGAGGTGGTTCTATTTCCAGTCCTTAGGATCTGATCGTTTTTGGCACCTCCAGGTTGTAACCTAGCCCACAGCAGCAGCACCCTCCCATTCATTTCAGAACTAAAACAAAAGCAAGAGAAACGCAGCCTCACGATAATACAACAGAACCAGCTGAGGGCCGGCTTCATTCTGATACCTGTTTTCTGTGCCCTTTGTGTTCTCCAGGGACACTCACCTCGTGGTCTCTGGCGCAGGCGCCCAGCTCTGCCTGGTGACTGGAAGAGGGACTAAAAAGCTCTGCCAGGGAGCCTTGTCCAGCTACGGAGCGCTGGGTCACCAGGTTGCTCATTGCCGCAGGCTGGAGGCGGTGATTAGTGCAGCTGATCAGGCTCCGGGGTGCTGCCTGGTATCTGCAGCCCCGCCTTTTCCGCCAGTGTGTGGGGCAGCCTCCTGGGGGTGGGGGACCTGGCTGGCAAAGCAGGAGCAGATTCCGGGCAAACCTGAGCTGGGGTCCCCTATGCTCCTCTGCAGGTTTTGGGGTCAGGTGGCGGGGGAGCGAGGGTCGCTGGGCGGGCCACCAGAAGACCCCTTCCTGGGACCTCAAAGCAGCCCCGTGTGTGTTTCAGTCGTTTGTTTCCTCAGGTCTGCCCAGCTGAACCCTGGTGCAGGATTGAGCGTGCCCCCGCCGTGAGCTCCAGGAAGGTCGCCTTGGAGCTAAGAGCCAGGCTCGGATCGCTGCCCAAAGATGCCGAGACCCTGGGCAAGTAAGACGCGCAGCGCTAGTCTTCAGGAGCTGGGAGCGAAGGCCGCACAGCCTTGGCTGGTTTATCTTCCCTACACCAACCTCTCTATTCTGGACATCAATGCCACCTTTTAGTTGTACTTTGTAAAAGAATCTTTTGTGCGGTGGGAAGACCGAGGTTCTTCTGTGGATCAATTAAGCGGGATAAAAGGCTTATTCTTCCCCCTTTACTGCTTCATGACTATGTGCCCTCCTTATTGTTTCAGGTTTTAACCTTTTTATGAGCAGTTGATTCTTTTTCTCTTACAATTACCTTCCGTTTCCCTGTCTTCCTTTCCTCTGTATTTTGCCCCTCCAACTAAGTGTATGCATATGCCCACACATTGCTTTTGGGGTCATTTTCACTTCCATCTGAAATAAAAATGTTCTTACCTGTTTTTCACTCCTTTAAGCAAGTGCCAACTGTAATCACCTCTTTTTGGGCAGGAGGGACAATGTCAAGTAAATGCCTCCACCAGGCAGAAACCACTCATTCTTGTCTCTCAGGTGCTCCTTTGTGGAAAAAGTAGAGGAACCTAGGTTCTGTCCAATACGCTTTTTCAGAGCATTTAAAATTATTATTTTCCTAAGCTAAACCCTTCCTCTTCTAAAGTTTACTCAAGTTTCTAGTGACATCCAGCTTCCTTTTACTGCAGGAATGAAATATATTTTTCCATTTCTTTCAGTCATATGATCTTCATTGATACATCACCTGATTTGATTAGCATGACTTTGGAGAACTTTGAACTATTCGGCTAGATTTTACTTTACTTTTATGGTTTATAATGTCTTATAGTTTATAGTTAGCTCTGAGAGGACTATGAGGGAACATTTGTTAAAATTAGAATGTATTTGTCATGTTTTTATTTAGAAGTCATGTGTTTATAGCTATACATACACAAGGGTACTTGCTTGCAGCATAAAGTGCTTCATAACATAAACTGTAGTGTTCCACACCTCACTTGATAATAAGTTACAGCATTTTGGTTATGATACACTCAAAAGAAACACAGGCCGTTTGGCCCATTACCCTAATTTCACAAAAGGAAAACTGAAATCCAAGATAAATCTTGTGACTTGGTCTCGGTCACAAACCTAAACCAAGTGAACCAGCAGTGTAGTACCTGCTCAAGAACCCAAATTGAATCTTACAATCAATGGATTCTTTGGGAATGCTAGTCAAAATATCCTTTGCTGTCAATTTTAACTCACTTTCATCAATTGCAGAATATTCTTCCTCATACATAAAATGTTATCTAATTGTCCATCTCTATAGTTTGTTATTACTAAAGAGAAAAAGCTAAGCATAACCACTCAGTGGCTACTGTATATTTGCATCATACCATTTGGTCTTTTGAAGTTGTAACAAGTAAAATAAAAATAAAACTCTGTAACTAAAAGAACAAGAAAAAACTTCTTTCTAATAATCTCTAGTAGAATTATCTAATCTCTAATAGAGTTATCATGCACAAATTTACTTTAACTTTTCTTAAATTTTTTTCTTTATTTATTCCTGTTGCATGATTAATTTATATTGATTAATCCAGAGATTATTTTTAAATTCATGTCCTCTTTCTGTTATCCTGAAAGTTGGTGAAGAAAATCTATACTTAAATAAGCAATATCCCCTAAACTGGCAATACTGCCAAGTTAGTTAACTATATTTATTTAGGCCCAAGTCATATATCATTGCTTATTTTAATAAAGACTTTTTGTTAGAGTAAGAAGTACTAAGAAAATAGTACTTAATTATAAGCGATGACATCCATTAAGTGTAAATACCTGCTGATTATTTTTCTTTTATGTAACAGATCAACAATATAGTTCTGACTGAACTCCTTTTAATGTAAGTTATTGAAGCCAAACTACTTCCTACCTCTGGTATTTATTTATAAAGGGGCAAAAATTTTAAAGTAGTACCTATATACAAACCCCTGGCTGGTGGCACAGTGGATAAAGCACTGGCCTGCAAACCCAAATATCGCTGGTTCGATTTCCCAACCAGGGCACATACCCAGGTTGCAATCCAGGTCTCCAGCCAGGTCCGTAGCTGGAGGCAGGTGAAAGGCAACCATACATTGATGTTTCTTTCCCTCTCTGCCTCTCTCCCTACCCCTCTCTCTGAAAATAATGAATAAAATCTTAAAAAAAAAAAAGTAGTACCTATATACAAACCAATGCAGAACTGTATAAAAATATTTGAATTGGGAAATAGAGGTGAAATAGAAATTGATACCTTTAAAAAACCTTTTTTCTTCATGCTGACAGTTTATATGTTTACAAATTGAAGTTTATTTTTAAAACTATGCATTCGCAGTGAGTTCATTATCTATTACATCACCTACAATAATTGTAGAAGAGATTAGATAGAGATTAATCTTTTTAAAGAACCAGACTTGTGAGCAATGACATTTGAAAGGGCTTGTTTTCATTCCTAAGCCATTAATAAGAAAGTCATGATGGGTGAGTATTCTTCATAACTAGGTTCACTGTGGACAGGAAGAGCCTGCCTTCGCAGTAAGGAACTTCTGAAATCACAAGCTTATGCCTCCGTCGATGATGACAGGGTTACCAGTCATGTAGGCAGACTAAAATGATAAACACAAAGAAACAGAACAATGAACTAGGTTTAAAACACAGGTTGTGTTTCTTCAATTCTTCTGTGACACCTAACAAAGAGAATTTATGTAACTCTGAATTAAATTTTGGCTGATTTAAAACTGCCAAGTGTTCTTCTGGTCTTGCCTCTGGCAAGTATTTTAGCACATGTCACATTCTAAGCCAGGCTGTTTGGTGTTTGGTTTCAGAATCATAAAATTAACAAGTTAGATGACATATGGTCATTCCTCAAATTAGGGTAAAGTGTAGGCAGGAATAGTACATTTTCATTTGGAAACTCAGGACTATTCTAAAGTAGCTGAATTTTATGCCATTAATAGCCTTTTTGAATATCAAGTTTGTCATAATGTAATCATTTCAACTACCCAACAAAAATGTAAAAAAGGATATTGTATATATAGTTTATCAATATACATATAGGCAATTCCAAGAACTGAAGCACACTAAATGTATTTTAAAAATTTGTATGGTCCTGGCCAGTATGGCTCAAATGGTTGGAGCATCATCTTGTAGATCAAAATGTCACAGGTTTGATTAATACTCAGGGCACATAGCCAAGTTGTGGGTTCCATCCCCTGTCAGGAGTATGCATGAGAAAACAACCATGGTCATTTCTCTCCCTTCTCTAAAAGCAATGGAAAACTGTCCTCAGTTAAGTATATAAATTTTTTAAAATTTGTATGAAAATTATTATTATAACCTATTAAACTATAAAAAAGTATACTTGTTTTAGATACAAACCTGTGCTGAAGTAAAGGAATTAAAACAATTTTTTTTCCACAGAATTTTTTCACATTCCAAGGAATTAAAGCTAAAATGATTTCTTGTGGTTGAGGTTTAAAAATCTCTTTTAACTGAAACATGAATAGTAAAGATACAAATTTGCATTCTTAGTTTTAAATTTATCCAAAGCTTGAGACGATGGAAAAGGGAAGAAGGAAAACTATAATATGGGCACAGAAATTTTCAAAGTTTATTCTGTGAAAACTGATCATATAATGTAGATAAACGAGGGTTTTACCAAACAATGACCCCAACTCACCCACGTGTTTTTTACAAGGCAAGTTGTCTGTTAAGCATACGGATTCCTCTGGGCCCCTTTAAAAGCCTGAAGGTCCTTTTCTTACACATTTCAAGGCAGACATTTCCAAATATTTGGTAACTTAGTACTGGGTAAACAAGGGCAATTTAGCAAATATGCTGTATCCTAAAATCAAATGAACTCTTTGGAAGATATACATTCAGAGAAATCATAGGACCAACATATTTGCTTCATTAATAATTTGTCTAACAAGTTCCTCAGGTATTAACAACTGTTGTTAATAGTTTCAAGTACCTGCTTTGTCACTAAAACATTTCAAATCCTGTGTTTGTTACATTCACCAACCACTTGGTATGCACCAAGTTCTTGCGAAGAGGAACTGATTAGTAACACACTTCCTCACTCGCATCTACTTACTTCCCTTTCCTTGTCGCTTTGCATACACTGCAGTTCTCTGATCATGTCACCTTCAAAGACATAAAACAAGATGGATATCTTGTGGTCTATGCCTTATAAATATAGCTTCTGTTTTTATACTGTATACCTTTCGAAAATATACAATAGCTGTTAAAGAAGAAACTGGTTCCTAAGTAGATATAAAGTGAAAAGAGACAGAATTAGGAATTTATGATGATATATATGATGATGATAAACAAGTAAGAGCTTATAGAGAAAAAAGAGCCAATGGGGGTCTTTTAAACAAGGAACCAGTAAAATTAAGAACACCAAATGCCAATTTTGTGTTTGCGAGACACAATAAAATCTGGTTAACTCTCTTCCCATTTCACCTGAAACTCTCAGAATTTTGGATGCTCATTTGTTTGACTTACCCTGAACCAGGGTTTCCCAAACTGCATTTTTTTCTAAAGCAATTGTCTCATAAAGTTGAGCAATATTTTTTCCTTCTCTATTTCATTTGCTATAAGATTTAGTAACATGTAAAGTTGAATGAGGAAAAGTCGGCAGCTCAGATCAAAGTGGCCTTCTTTGAGCAAATTAAATCAGAACAGGTCCCTATCTGGTAACTGGAGTATCTAAGCATATACATGTATGTGCCATAACTCTCTAAGGCAACTTCTTTTGATGACCACATAAGGGCCAAATATGATTAAGATAATGATCTCCCTGGAAAGACAGTGCTTACCTCATCAGAAGCCAAATACACGCACAGCAGGGCTATTTCTTCTGCAGTTGCAAATCTTCCCATCTTCTGTCTCTTCAGAAAATCACTCAGTGTCTAGACCAGAAAACATACCAGACATCAGTGACCTGAGCTGAAATATGAACTCACCTGCAATTCCTTCTGGGGGTAAAAGGCAGGATGAATCTACAGGAGTATCACTGTCTTGAAACCTTAATCATGAATGATATATAGTACATGAGAATATCATTATTATCATTTGTAGACGAAGCAGATCAAACAGGGCTATGGTGACTGCCTAGCTACTCAAACTATTTTGTTACACTAAAACCTACAGATATTGTAACATCAGAAAGTTAAAGAAGAGGCTTTTCAAAAAATTGTAGTAAAATACATCTAAAAAAAGTTCACCTGAGGATACGTTCATTGATTTTTGAGAGAGAAGGGAGAAAGAGACATTGGTCAGTTGCCTACTTTATGCATCCCGACTGGGGATTGTACATGCAACCTGGGTATGTGCCTTTGCTGGGGATAGAAACCACCACCTTTTAGTATGCAGGATGGTGCTCCAAACAACTAAGCCACCTGGACAGTGCCCATCTTAATCATTTTTAAGTGTACAGCTCAGGAAGTGTTACATACACTCACACTGTTGTGCAATCAACCTCCAGATCTCTTTTCTTTTTTTAAATTTTATTGTTGTATTACATCCATCCCTTTTTTGCTCCCCTCTGTCCCCCTCCCCACCCACCCTTTCCCCCCAAAGTCAATCCCACCTGTTGTCCATGTCCATGGTTCCTTTATACTAGGTTCTTGTCTAAGCTGCTCCCCTTCTTTGCCTCTGCTTTTCATCATGCAAAACCCATTAAACAACAACTCCACATTCCCACCCACTCAGCCCCTGGCAACCACCATGCTACTTTCTGACCCTATGAATTTGTTTCTTTAGGTAAGGAAGAGGGCACTTTCCCATCAGAAGATTTAAACACATTAAAAGGAGTAGATACATGTATACCTACTTCTTCAGGATTTGGTCTGGCTTGTATTCTTTCTTGTACAGATGGGGTATCAACCGTTCCTAAATCAAAGGGGAACATTCAGCTTCGTTACTTACTTTAACTGAAAAAAGAAATAGATTAAACTTCCTCTCCATATGATATGACAATCAGTGAAGCTCTCCTCTATGACTTCCTCCATCTGCCTGCCTCTTTATTTGATAGGTGAATAAACTCTTCAGTAACTTTTCTATGAGTTTAAAACATAGGCTATGGTTCTTTGTGACATTAGGCAGGGACTCTGGGTGAATAGCTCAGAATTCCCAGTACATACAAATATATTTTTAAGTTACATTTCATTAACATGATACCTTATGGATTCAAAACATTTTTACATGTATTATCTCAATTAATCCTCACAACCATCTTGAGATGTAGGTACAATCGTAGAAGGCCTTTACCAATACAAGGGCCCAGACTGCTTTAATGCCCTCAAAACCATCCATGCCCTGGCTGGTGGCACAATTCATAAGGTGCTGGCCTGAGAACCCAAAGGTCACTGGTTTGATTCCCAGCCAGGGCACATAACCAGGTTGCAAGCCAGGTCCCCAGCCAGGTCCTTAGCTGGAGGCAGGTGAAAAGGCAACAACCATACATTGATGTTTCTCTACCTCTCTCCCTTCCTTTCTCTCTGAAAATAATAAATAAAATCTTAAACAAAACAAAACAAAAACCATTCTTGCTGTCAAGTTCACTCCAGAGATCCCAAGGAACAACTCCATGACTGTCACAGTCCTCTGTAATTTAGATGGTCCTAAATTTCCCTCATTATTTTGCCTATTTTCATTGGTTCCAAATTCCTGTTTTTATCTCTGTCTCATGTTTCTCATCAAAAAACTTAATTTGAAATTAGTTCAGTTAAAAAAAAAAAAGACGCTAAAAAGTTTGAAATACACTTAGTTCAAGTTCTACAGAGCAAGTTTCCCAGATTTCTTTGTTTACATATATAGTCTGTAAATTCTCTTTAGAGCATTGTTGTTATTTTTCCTGACTAACAGTAGTTCAGGGATCACAGGATCTTCCTAAGATCATCATAAATAATTTTACAGTCATATCCTCAGATTCATGTTTAGCCCATGCCCCCAAGAATGCCATAGGTCTCCTGTTTGCTTGGAAGTCACTTCTTAATTTTATCAATTACCATTTCTCTGGAGAGGCTGGGAATCTTCAAAATCAGCAAATTCTGGCTGTTTGGTTTAAGAGCCCTTTTTTCGCTTCTCTCTCTCCTCACACTTTACTATAAGCAGGCAGCACTTTCATATATATATAAAATTCATTATTTTTAGAGAAGGGCAGGGAGAAAGGAAGAAAGGGAGAGAAACATTAATGTATGGTTGCCTTTCACCTGCCTCCAGCTACATACCTGGCTGGAGACCTGGCTCGCAACTTGGTTAAGTGCCCTGGCTGGGAATCAAACCAGAGACCCTTGGGTTCACAGGCTGGCACCTATCCACTGAGCCACCAACCAGGGCTCAGGCAGCACTTTCGAACATGCTGGGTGGAAACTGCCTTAGCTAGATCACCCTGTTCATTAGGAATGTTTCCTACCTTTCATGTTACTGCAGGGAATGGTGTTGATAAACTTTCTGAAACCATGTAACAAAGATTCCCTTGTATCAGTTCTCAATATTACTTTCCTCACTTTCCTCATCAATAGCCTCCTTTAGGTGCAATATTCTTCCAACATGTGGTCAAGGCACCTCAAGGTTTCACTTAAAGGATTAAGTAAAACAAACAAACAAACAAAACAACTTATGGGCACAGAGAACAGCACAGTGATTACCTGGGAGGAAGCAGAGTGGTGGGAATAAATGGTGATGGAAGGAGACTTGACTTGGGGTGGTGAACACACAATACAATATACAGATGATGTGTTATAGAATTGTACACCCGAAACCTATATAATTTTGTTTGCTGTGTTCATGGCACAGACTGACACCCCCTGACACAGTAGACACAAGTCCGGTGTTGGAGTCATGACTGTACAGCCACCAGCACCATCTCAGACACAACCATTGCTGGTCAGGCCTTCTTCTGTGACTGGCTCAGTGAGTCATGGCTAGTTCCTTGTTCCAGAGAGTTTGATAACATATTTTCCAGGCTCCTAAAAATTCCAGCTGCTAAAAACACTATTTTTTTCCAAATCATTTTGCCATGTATTCATTGGGTAAATAACACCAAGAATAGCTGGACTCCAAGTATCACCAGGATGTAAGACCCAGTGAAACCATCTCTTCTGTATCTACCCCCTTTTTCCTTAGTGTTATATATGTTTACCTGTCTAGTGCACAAAAAATTAAGCAGAAAACCTCAAAAATGGAAATTCTGTTAGCTTGCAGGGTATTTAGTAGTTCTCCCCATTTAACCAGAAGGTCAGTGGTTTTCACCCCTAGGGGAGACCTTGATGGATTGCACCAGAATCTCCTAGGGGCTGGCCAGCATCATGGGCAGGCCTCGTTTTCTCTTCTTCACTTTATTGTGTTTCACATTTGTTAAGTCTGGTACAAATCGACTGCAAGACTCTTCTCCAGCAAAAAGATCATGTCTTGCTTTACCAAGTTGGTCAGGAACCAAATCCGCAGTACTTCCGAGGTATGTCCATACTGTGCACAGTTTTCCTCATCAGCTCCTTCCCCAAATTCTGGCCTGTCATTCAGATTTTGAAAGGTGCCACAGGTAATTGTGAGTTATACCCCTCCCCAACTCCTCAATACCAGTTGTGAACTACTGAGACTTTGATCCTGGCTATCCAGTATTTAATTTCTTTTCAGAGAGGAAGTTAATAATTGTTTTTAGGCACCTTGTATTGATTTGGGGTGGGTAGAGCGAGGTGAAAGGGCTTGTCTGCTTAGCAGACACACCCACAGTTATTAAGAGAAGTGATTCCCAAGCAATAAGTTATTGAGTGCTTTTGTTTATATAAGTTGAATATCCTTTCCACTACTAATAAGTCTTGCTTTTCTCCTTTCCCTCATATGAGATGTCAGCATACTTTTTGGTAAAAAGCCGGATGGAAAACACTTTTACCTTTGAGGAAAATTTGATGTGCTATCACTACTCAAGTCTGCCTGTAGCCTGAACGCGGTCCAGGACAACACATAAGCAGGCTGGGCGTGGAAGGGCTCCTACAGAATTGTATTTACAGAATAGGTGGTGGCGAGATTTGGCCCGCAGGCCTTGTTTGCTGGCCCCCTTTTAATAGTAGCATAAAGGAAGTTGTTAATCCCTCCTTTTTGTTTTTTTGTTTTTTAAAGATTTAATTTATTATTTTCAGAGAGAGGGGAAGGGAGAGAGGCAAAGAGGGAGAGAGACATAAATGTATGGCTGCCTTTCACCTGCCTCCAGCTACAGACCTGGCTGGAGACCTGGCTGGCAACCAAGGGTTATGTGCTCCAGCTGGGAATCAAACCAGCGTCCTTTGGGTTCGCAGGATGGTGCCTTATCCACTATTCTACCAGCCAGGGCCTAATCCCTCCTTTTGATTTATGGGCCACTGCAGGTGATTTACTTGACTCAGCAGCACCCTGTCATCTGGGAGGCTCCTTGTACTTTCTCCCCGCTGTCCTAACAGTATGGTCTACTTTTCCCCTCTCCCCTGACAAGGTCATCCCTGGTCTGCTTCCAAGACACCACGCCCTGGGCAGTGCTGTCTCTTAACCCCATGGCTTGGAACTGCCCCCACACTTAAGTAACATCAAACCCTTTGTCATTCCCAATAACTTAGCCTCTCTTTCCCAAGTATCTTAATAAGCCTACGCCCTTTTCTTTTGAACTTCTCCAGATGACAGCATACAATAAAGCATGCAGTAAATAAGCTCACGTAGATCTCTTTCACAGGGGCACTGGTTGTCAGCAAGGACACGGTCGCAGCCCTCCAGTGGAACTCACCTGGGCACACACAGTTGCACCTGATACCCTGCTGGACGAAGTCTACAGCCACAGCCTTTGTGAGGCCGATCACAGCCGCCTTGCTGGTGCTGTACACACATCTGTTCACCAACCCTACGGAGGAAGGCAGGGTTCAATGATGGAACGAATACACAAACATAGTCTCCTTTAGAAAGGGAACACAAATCAGTGTCCCTAGTAATCACTGTCAGGTTTTTAATTTTTCCCCGAATAGGGCTAGTTTCTGAATCCAGGGAAAATGATCATCATTGGTACAACTGAACGAAGACTTAGGTGTTGACATGCTGCACTTCAGTGACAACAGTGATCTTAGTTTTTCATCATCAGTTGGTAGACCCTTGGGCCAATTCCAAAAGAGAACCAGGGTAAAGAAAAAACAAAACAAAACGCAACAAAACAAATCAAGAGGTGTAGGTATTTCTTTGCAATCCTCTCTGTGTAGGTCTGTCATGTGTCTCCTTGCACAGAGAAGGATGCTATCTCAGCAGCAGCATTTTGAACCTGCAAATCCATCTGTGCAGATTGCAGCCTTATCTGCATTCTGCACTGCAGCCCTGGCTCTTCCATTTGACTTCTCACTTAGCACCCAGTCAGGAGTCTCCGGGAAGCCTCCTACCCACAGGCAGTTAACTCACAGCACTGTGACAACACTTTGCATGAAGCTCTGTTCTAATGCTGTTACACTGTGGAAGATGTGTGTTTGCCTGACACTCACCCTGATAGGACTGTGAATTCCTCTGGAGTAGGGGCACTTTGTGGGTGTTCAATACTACCTTTTGTGATTAATTGAATGGGTCAGTATTTCCTTGTCCCTCTTGATTTCTTCCTTCCCTCTCTTGATTTTCACTTCCACATTCATTAGAAGAAATAGAGGGCCAAGCAAAAAAAATTTAATTTTATGACTGGTTCACATCTAACGCCAAAGGACCAGTAGTTAAGGATCTTAATACCGATGTTTAAAGCGTGGTTTTGAAATTCAGTGTAGGGTTTGTAACTTGTGCCTTGCTTGCTCCCTCAGCTCAGGGAGGTGGGTGGTGGCCCCAGGGAGACAGACCTAATTTTTCTTTTTCTTTTTTTAAGATTTTATTTATTTATTTATTTATTTATTTTGAGAAGAGAGAAGGAAGAGAGGCAGAGAGAGAGAGAGAGAGAGAGAGAGAGAGAGAGAGAGAGAGAGAGAGAGATCAATGTATGGTTGCCTTTCACCTGCCTCCAGCTACGGACCTGGCTGGAGACCTGGCTTGCAACCTGATTATGTGCCCTGGCTGGGAATTGAACCAGTGACCTTTGGGTTTGCAGGCTTAGCTGCACCTTAGCTACTGTGCCACCTGCCAGGGCCCAGACCTACCTTTGATGCTGGAAGCCACAGAGGACATGTTGATAATGTTGCCACATTTCTGAGCAAGCATCTGCCAAAAGAAACAAGTTTTTAAAGAAAGGCTAAAAATACTACCTCTTTTAAAGATCTGCGTTTACTTAGGGTTTGCAGAACCATCTTGTTAACTATTAACAGTAAATGCTGTTAAGCCCTCTTAACAGTCTCACCCCATTGTTGTTGGAAGCTGATGGCACATGCTGTGGTCACTGGCAAGGGACAGTTTCCAGGGGCAACCACCTCCCTGTGATGTAAGAGCATCAGTGAGACCAAGAATGAACAGTGAGCTGAGTGGAAGGCAAGAGAACGGTAATCCTTACTGCAAGTTCCTGATGCTGGAAAACTCTCACTCTCATTCAACACAGTGTTTGTGAAATACCTACTGCGGTCGGGTATGGTGCAGGTGCAGGCGAGCCAAAGGTGAAGGGCACAGGCCCTGCCTGTAGACGGCCGCCAGCCTGTCTGGAACGGCTGATGTAACCAGCATCCAGCAGCAGTACAGACCTTCACAGAGAACAGGGTGGTGGGAGGAAAGGACCACCACGCCAGGCTACAGGACAACTCATAACAGGCTCTTGAGGAGGAAATATGTGGGTTAATTTTTAAAAACTAGTGTGTTCATCAGAAAAGTAAAAGAGAAGGGTATTTGAAGGAGAGAGGACCAACCCTAAGGGCTCCACAGGAGGAGGCAGGGATGGTCTGCGGGAACGCAGGGTGTAGGTGAAGCAGCGGCTGCCCAGGTCGCCAGAGCTCTGTGTCAACCCCTGGGTGCCACCCAAAGGTGATGCAGTGGTGAGAATGAAGGGTTTGAGGCACAGCAGGAGTGGAATGCTCAGATTATAGCAGGGTTACAAAGATGAGTCTGGTATTCTGCTGAGGAGACACCTGGGAGCTGAGGTATCGACTTAGGGAAGGGGTGATAGGAGCAGAAATGTCTGTGGATAACAGATGCAGTAGGGAGTTGAAGTAGGCAGGCAGGGCTAGGTCAACGGTTAGGCACAACAGCCTCCCCCTACTAGAGCAGCATCTCCTAAGAAGGCCTCCCTCAGAATTCTCCCTCTCAAGTACGCACTTTGTGAGAGGAGGGGCTGTGGCTGTTTTATCCTTCTAAACAGGATACACAGTAGGTGGTCAAGGCATTATGATAAATCAAAATTAAGTGCAGATTGCTGGCCCCTGCCCCAGACTGAAAGGAATGTGTGATGGATAAAATAGCTGCTACGAGTTAAAAAAGTTTTCAAATGCATTATGTATTTTATTAATTATAACATGTATGTATGGTTTCAAGATAATACATGAATGTGCAAGGGCAGGGGTACCCATGAATGGCTTGGGGGAAGAAGCAAGAGGTGGGAGAATTCCTGCCTTGGAGGTACTAACTTTTCCCTGAAATCCAAGGCCAGGAAAAGGACCATAAAGAATGGGGTGCAGTCAACAAGAGTGTGGTGATGAGTTCAAGTTGGGGAAATGAAAACGAAAGAGCCAATGAAAGAATAGAAGAAAAAACTGTATGTTCTTATCATGAAAATCAAGCAAAAAAGTTTCTGTCCTGGCTGGTGACTCAGCGGATAGGTGCTGGCCTGCGAACCCAAAGGTTGCAGGTTTGATTCCCAGTCAGGACACATAACCAGGTTGCAAGCCAGGTCTCCAGCCAGGTCCCCAGCTGGAGGCAGGTGAAAGGCAACCATACAGTGATGCTTCTCTCTCTTTCTTCCTCCCTCCCTGCCCTTCTCGCTAAAAATAATGAATAAAATCATTTAGAAAAAGTTTCTAAAAGAAGTCTCAATAGGCAGTGGAAGGGTCCAGAACAAAACTCACTTCTCTTGGGGTGAGTTTCTGCAGCAGCTTTCAGACAAAATGATGAAGGACCAGGGAAGACAGGTGACTGGATGGATCCAGGAGTGAGGTTGCAAGATTACATTTCCTTATGAAATTCTTACTTGGATACTTAGCTACTAACTGTACCTGAAAGCAGACCCTAAAATAACCCTAAGGCATTGCATTGGATGGACTAACAGGAAGAAAGGAGAGGCGGAAGTGACCCAACCAAGTAAAGAAAAAATGGCAGGGGAGAGAAAATATTTACCTCAACTTTCTTGTTCATATAGTAAAGAATATAATATCATAAATAAATGAGGTCTCCACACAAAAAATAAAATGTAAACAAACAACCTGGACAGTAGATTTCCTCTAGCTTATCCTACATGACCCAGCCCTTCCATTACCATTGACCAGAGCTCAGCTCCTAAACTAGGCAGATGTTGACTTCTGAGTCTTCAGTGTTTCCACACCTGACCTTCAAGTGGACTGACAGCCTAGATTTGCCTATTCATTTAACAATTGTTTTCTAAGAGCCTCTATGTGCTGGGAGACCCTTCTAAGATATAGCCAAGGGTTAAAAACCCCACATATCCAAGACCTACCAGAATTCTTGCCATAATAGATTTTCTCTTCCATAGTGGACCTTGGATTCTGCTTTGACCTCTTCTTACAGTGTTTTCAACTTGCTTTCTGCCTTTTGACTGATCTTCCAGTTTTGAAATGGTTTTCTGTCTGCCAAGCCATGAACAAAAATTTCCTACAAGAGTTCCTATGTTTTGACCATCTGATATTTCAGATTTGCCTACACTCCAATTCTGGCTTCCCTTGGAAAGTTCCAACCTGGTATATGTGCCCCATGGTTATGAACAGAGAGGATCCTGGATAATTAGGTCTATCACACTTATTTAAAAAAAGAACTAGATGCTGAGAGGGTGCAAGTGCCATCGCCCAGGTTCCATGACAAATTAGGGGCAGAAGTCAGGCTGTCAGGGTCAGATTTAACAAGTGGCACTGACTCCTGTCCCCCTGTCCTAGTCATTCATTTCTCATGGGATTTATTTTCCTAACAAATGAGTGTTATGGGCTCATATGGATTATTGTTAAAATGCTTTAAATCATAGACAGACTCATTCATTTACAAGCTAGTATTTGATATTTTAAGTTAATAATTACGTACATGCTTATATTTCAGCTTCACTGCACCCACACCTGCTTCCTTCATGGACATCCGTCAAGCTTTCCAGGCAGTGGGTGGTTTAACAGATGAGCTCCATACCTGTACAACAGTCTTATCCCTTTACCATAGTCCCCTGTACCCAGTGCTAAGGATTAGGCTTCAAAGCATACAGCCCAGTGTCCAATAACATGGATCCTCATGATCTTTAAATGAGCAAAACAGGCAATTTATATATTTGAAAACATTTGCTAGTTCAACATTCCACAGATTCAAGCAAAGATCCCATCTAGGTTCTAAAACAAGCAGATTTTAAAAAATTCCTAACTTTCAGCCAAGATGGAGGCATAGGTGGACACGCTGTACCTCCCTCCACAACTAAGAAGGAATACATCTATCTCAAAACTGAAGACAACCAGAAGTTCCAGAAAATTAGCTGCATGGAAGTCCAACAAAGGTATAAAGAAGAAATACTCATTTAGACAGGAGGGGACAGAACTGGGGCAGAGCTGAGGCAGAGAGGACAAGGTCTGGTGGTGGGACAGCAGCTGTGGCCAGCAGGTGGAAAGAGCAGTTACATTTTTTAAAATGTAGGGACACCTGGGAAGCACTCCCAGGACCATACCAGACCAAGGGGCTCATAGTTCCAGTGCTAAGGAGAAAATTATGCCACACATTGCTTCTGACTCTGATAACCAGTGGGGGTTGGGGCAGAGGAAGAAACTGCTGGTCTCACAGAAGAGTCCATTTGTTTAGAGGCCCCCAGGGTCCTGGAATGTCTGCAGACTCTCCTATTCTGGGAACCATGGCCAGAGAAACAGCTAGAGAGGTGCTGGTCACATACAGGAAATGGGAAAAGTGCCTGGAAAAGGGGGGAGTGCTAAGCAAGCAGCACTGTTCCCTCTCAGACCCTTCCCCCACATACAGTGCCATAACGTAGTGAAAAGAGTTGCCTGCACTGATGAATACCTAAGGCTTCACCCCTTATAATGTACCAAGTGCAACAGCTCTACCTAAGACACAGAGGCAAACACAGGAGCCTATCAAGTGGAGGAAACAGAAGAATGGCCCAAAAGAAGGAACAGATCAAGGTTCCCGTGGAAGAACTAAGAGACCAGGAGATAGCCAACCTAACAGATGGAGAGTTCAATACACTAGCGATAAAGATGCTCACAGGCTTGAGTATGGCAAATGCAGAAGGGAAGAAGTGAAGCCTATGCTAAGTGAAAGGAAGGAAAATCCACATGAAAACAATGATGAAAGGAAGGAAACCTGGTTCAAATCAATGATTTGAAACAAAAGAAAGAAATAAACAGTCAACCAGTACAGAATGAAGAAATAAGAATTGAAAAAAATGAGGAGAGGCTTAGAAACCTCTGGAACAACTTTAAACGTGTCAACATCTGAATCATAGGGGTGCCAAAAGGAGAAAAGGAACAACAAGACATTGAAAACTTGTGTGAAAAAATAATGAAGGAAAATTTCCTAAATTTGGTGAAGGAAATAGATATATAAGCCCAGAAAGCACAGAGTCCCAAACAAGCTAGACCTAAGGAGGAACACACCAAGACACATCATAATTAAAATGCCAAAGTTTAAAGATAAAGACAGAATCTTAAAAGCAGCAAGAGAAAAGAAGAGAGTTACCTATAAAGGAGTTCCTATGAGACTATCAACTAATGTCTCAAAAGAAACTTTTCAGGCAAAAAGGAACTAGCGAGAAGTATGTGAAGTGATGAAAAGCAATACCTACAACCAAGATTACTCTATTCAGAAAGGCTATCATTTAGAATGGAAGGGCAGATAAAGTGTTTCCCAGACAAGGTAAAGCTAAAAGAGTTTGTCATCACTAAGCCATTATTACATGAAATGTTAAAGGGACATAGTTTAAGAAAAAGAAGATCAAAACTATAAACATTAAAATGACAACAAACTCACAACTATCAATGACTGAATCTAAAAACAAAAACAAAAACAAACTTAAGCAAACAACCAGAACAGGAACAGAATCATAGGTGTGGAGATCATTTAGAGGATTATCAGCTAGGAGGGAGAAGCAGTAGAGTGGGAGAAATGGTGTGGGGATTAAGAAGCATAATTGGCTTTGGGGGGGAATGGGTGGGGGGGGGAGGGAACAGAGGGGAGCAAAAAGGGGATGGATGTAATACAACAACAATAAAAATTTAAAAAAAAGCATAATTGTTAGGAAACAGGGAGATGTTAAGAATAGTATAGGAAATGGAGAAGCCAAAGAACTTATATGCACGACCCATGGATGTGAGCTAAGGTTGAGGGCATTGTTGGTGGGAAGGGAGGTCCCAGGAGGTGGGGGGCAAAGAGAAAGGACATTGGAATAACTGTAACAGCATAATCAATAAAATATACTTAAAAATTCCTTTGTTACTAAGTCAATTTTTCTAACTTTCTTTTTAACATTCATCTGGATCCCTCTTGACATTAGGATGAATGTTCAGAGCAACATATCAGCCTCATCTTGTCACTGTAAAGCTCTCTTGGGCCCTGGGTTGGGCAGCATTCAGTGCGCCCATTATCTAACCCAGCTGGGAGGAAGAGAGTGGCTCTCCTGCATTTCACTAAGGTTCAATTTACAATCCTGAACTGCACAGGCTCTGTACTCAGTCAGTTCCTTCCATTGTCTGAGCCTGTGCTGTCTGCTTCTATTGGCTTATAAGCTCACTAGAACTCAATGTTTGTCACGTTTATGCCTTCCTCTCCCAGAGCACCTAGTGTGGTGTTTTCTCTCAAAAAGATACTCAATGGTGGTAAAATAAAACAAAAAATACGTATGAGTTGTGAAGGCTGGAGAATTCAAGGGCAGCAGGCCCAGGAGGAATACTGTTTCTTCAGCCCACACAGGGTCATACCTCCCTGGTACCAGTGCAGCCTAGCCAAAAACAGGAGTGCTAGGAGAAATTTCAGGGAACAGAGAAGCAATGGGGTACATCTACCTTGAGGATATGTGCCTCTGACACTGAAATTCAAAAAGGGGCCCAAATTCCAGGGTTCAAACCCTGGTTCTAACCACTTGCTAGTTATATGACCTTGGGCAAGTGACAGACTCCGATTTAACCTTCTGTGGTTGTGGATGTGACAGGAAGTGCCTGCCTCACCCAAGTGTGCTGGCCCACATGCCTCCTGCTGCCCCTGTTTTGATGCCCAGGGGGACCTACCTGATATCCTGGCTTCTATCTCTTCATAGTACTTATAACCACCCATGATATATGTTTATTTGATTACATACTATTCAGCCTCACTCCTCAGAAAAAGGGGCCTCCCTTACAAAGGGACTTTGTCTTGTTCTCTTCTGCACTTAGAATGGAGCCTGGCATGTAGAACGTGCTTAATATTCCTCGGCTGGATGAACTGGAAGGATCAATGAGTTAATTTATATTAAACGCCTTGATATAAACGTTCAATATAGGTTAGCCATTATGTCAACTATTATCACTCTTCCACGTGGGGATCCTTTCTAGATGTCCAGTAAGGAGACCTACATATCCAGTGGTGCTCATCCTAGTGTGGTGATTATCTTACTTTGGGAAGAAATGCCTTGATCATCAGGTACATGCTGCGGACATTGAGGTTCATTGAGAAGTCCCAGTCTTTCTCCTCACAGTCCAGGATGGTTCCATGATGGACAAAACTGGAGCAGTGATTAAACAATGGGGAAAATGATCACTCAAAAGATTTTTATTCAATTTCCTTATCACCTTTATTGTCATTTATTGAAGTAGACCATTGTCCTATCTCTTAGCAAGATTTTTAACAATTCAAATATTCTAGTATCACTTAGTACATTAGTAACTATCCTAATAACGTAAGCAAAATGCATTTATTTAAAAACAACATCCTAAGCCCTGGCTGGTGGCTCAGTGGATAGGTGCTGGCCTACTAACCCAAAGGTCACTGGTTCGATTCCCAGTCAGGGCACATAACCAGGTTGCAAGCCAGGTCTCCAGCCCAGCTGGAGACAGGTGAAAGGCAACCAACCATACATTGATGTTTCTTTCCCTTTCTTCCTCCCTACCTGCCCTTCTTTCTAAAAATAATGAATAAAATCTTTAAAAAATAAAATAAAAACAACACCCTTCTTTTAAAAGAAGGAGAGATTTGGGGGCCCTCAAACAAGCAGGTCTCTACCAACTGCACAGGCAGCATGGAAAACAAATGTGCATGAGAACATGGTCTGTCCTGACTCTTATGTCAAGAACAACAGTGCCCTCAGGTGGCACAGATTTTACATTCTGGAGGGACATGAAGATGGCACAGAAAAACATTTCAAGGTGGCTAAATAATATTGCCCCAGTGCCCTTCTGACATATGGAGTAAACAGAGCAAAACAACACAAAAACCTTAAAATAAACTTCACACTTCCTTCAGGAAGCTTTCTAAAACTTGGAGTTCTAGGTGATTTCACTGTCCTTTGGGCCAAAATCATGTAATTAATGATACAATATTGTGGGTTGTGACCATATTTCTAATTCAATCAAATGAGAGAACCACAGGCTCTGTTTCTATACACCTTACTTAGCTGAAAATGTAATAAATGCTCAAAAGCTCATTTTTCTAGCTTTGGGTATATTCTCATATTAGGAATGAGCAAGTTGTTTATAAAATAGACCATCATGAAATGGTGCTTTAATTTAATTCCCATATATTGTAACACATGATAAGCTATATTGTAACACATAACAAACTCTGGCTAGATTGAGTTTTCCTCCTAGCTCTGAAACATGGTTAGGAATAAACACAAATATGTATTAGAAGGCTCTAGGATTTTTCTATCCACCCAGCAGTACAAATATAACCCTACACAAGAAAAATGGAATTTCAGAATGTGTCAACTTAGTTTCTGTGTAAACCTTGATTGTCCTCATCGCTACAGTCATGCCTGAGGGAGGACAGTGCCAGCGGTCACTACCTCCCTCCCTGTAGCTGCTCCAGTTCCAGTCTCACCACTCACATTTGCGACCCCCTAAGAAGTTTAACGGAGCCCTTCCTTCGCACAGCATACAAAGGTACAACACAAAACCCCTTTCTGCTGGGACTCATTGCCCTGACAAGAAACACTGAGTTTGGGATAGTGTAAAGGGCTTCCTAGAATATTATGTCACAAAATTGGAAACGTCTGCACTTCAGTAAACTGGGTTCTTAGCTTCTAATAAGCATACTTAGTTTTTAAAGACACTCTGCTGGAAAACAGTTTTTCACTTTATTTGATAAGTCCTAGTAGAACATCGGTGGCAAGTCCATTGGTGTGAGGCTGTCACCAGCCTTAAGAAGACCAATTCCTTTCCATACTTTTCAATTGGGACCAGCTGTCCTGGGCAGACCTTAACTGAGTTCACTCCCCAAACCCACGTCACTTCTATGGCTGTCTTATTGCAATAAAAATTCTGTCCAAAACTAAGCGGCATTTCTCAAGGACTATTTATTATGGCTCAGGATGAATATTTTGGTCATATCATCGAAATTCTTTTAATAAAAGTCACAGGAAACTTTCTGTAAGGAGATTGAAATCAAAAGGTTCTGCCTTACCCAGCCACATTAAAAAGGACATCGAGTCTCTCGACTT
Organism: Noctilio leporinus; assembly: GCA_004026585.1. NCBI lineage: Eukaryota > Metazoa > Chordata > Mammalia > Chiroptera > Noctilionidae > Noctilio > Noctilio leporinus. The sequence continues at coordinate 90,315 of PVIW01003499.1, read as the reverse complement.
CATTAGCAAACTGATCAATATGTTTCTTCTTTGTGACATCAAGGACCCGAGTGTGAATACCTGAAAAATAAACCAAAAGGCACCGTTTCCCTGTACCCAGAAAAAATACCCAGGGTTGGAGAGTTAGCTGTTTGGGGGTGTGGGGAACTGCTGTTCGTAGAACTGCAGATCATTAGTAGGGTCTTAAGAATCTCAGTAGTAAAAATCTTCAAGTTCTCCCCATTGAATTTCCCAACAACACACCTTTCTCTTCCCTCCATTCTCTCCATTCTCTGAATAGGTTAATCAATGTCTCTTCTGAGTAATGACCTTACAATGTAGTATAAATGACCTATACTAGATACTTCTTGGTAAGCAAGCAGCAATAACTGTACATGGCTATTTCAGCTCATTCCTTCCCCTGGCGGTGGAGTCACTAGTACAGAAATCCTGAATTCTGCCTGCGAGGGCAAGGGCAAGGTGGTGGGAAAGAGACTGTTTCTATTTGTGAGCTTTACTTTTATGTCAAGTCTGTTGTTTATTGACTCGACTTTGCTGATCAAGGTCTCATCACGTATTTCTGGACTGCACTGCAAGAAGAAATGAGGCCAGAAGAAAGGATGAAACAGCTAAAGCTTTGGAAGATCTGGCACAGGGTCTGGGAGAGGAGCACTGGACTAGTGACCAGAAAAATCCAGACATTCTCTCAGGAGAGCAGGACTCTTATTTTTGTTTTTAAAACATATGGCCTAGTATTTTCTTTTGAAAATAAGAAGAAGAAGGAAAAAACCCTACACCTAAACAAAGAAATTTAAGGCTGGGATTGAGTGTCAGGAAGACTGCTTTCCGTACTGTTCCAGTACAATATCTCTATGTTGAGCTGTTGGAATGATGGTAACAGCCTAATTCAGTTATCTAATTCAATGGACAACGTAAGCTTTTTTGTTCGAGGAACAGCTAACTTTCAAATGAGTTCTTTCCTCTGATTTCTTCTAGGGTAACTCTGATGTAAGTTATTTGATGCTGGAGTTGGGTTTCAGTGAGGTGCGGTAAGGGGCGACAAACACATACACAATTTGGGGACTCTCTGTGGGTTTCGAATCAGGTCATGTGACTTTAGGGCAGCACTGTCTCCTATACGGGAACCACCAACCAGATGTGGCTACTGAACACTTAAAATGGGCTGCAAAGATTTAGTATGAAAAAAGAGAATGTAGAGGCAAGGAAGGGGAGCAGTTTAGACAAGAACCTAGTATAAAGGAACCATGGACATGAACAACAGGTGGGATTGACTTGGGGGGGAATGGGGGGTGGGGAGGGGGACACAGGGGAGCAAAAAGGGGATGGATGTAATACAACAACAATAAAATTAAAAAAAAAAGAATGTAAATTATTCCATTAATACTTTCTGATTGAGTTTATTTAGTTAAATATATTTGTTTAAATGAATTTTGACCTATTCTGTTTTCCTTATTAAATGTGGCCACTAGAAAATGTGACACATGTGGCTCACGCTGTGTGGCTCTCGGAAGGTACCGCTGTGAGAGGAGGAGGACACAGTTGTCATGAAAAGTTAACAACTGTTAAACTTTCACATACAATTTTCTAATGAGGTACTGAATCCTTCCACACGATGGATAATTTAAACATTTTAAGTATATGTCTAAACTTTTGTTTACACCTTTATGCAGATTTTGGTCTGTAAGTTCATGGAGTGCACATTTGATGATCAGAGTCAGGCTGTAAAAAGGAGGCCCATGGAGCTGACCTGCTAAGGAATTCTCTTTCAACACCTGAGCACTTCTGCTTTATACTCCCTTGCGGACTCTGAACCCCAGTTCAAGCGGCTGGGTTGCTTACCCGGGTACTTTTCCAATTCCTGCAGTTGGGACTCATTGATGTCTGTGGCTATGACTTTGGCACCTTCTCTTGCAAAAGCCTGGTAGACACAATACACAAATAAACGCTTTGTCTACTTGGTTCAACTGCTCTCACGAATGGAAAGTCATTCAGCCTTTCCCCCTTTATCTAATTTTCACCCCCTACCCCCAGGAAAGAGATGGAATTTCAAAGTAAATAGTATCACCTCCCTTCCTGTTATTTTTATCATTAATTAGAACAACATGACATACATTGTGCTTGTCATCTGACTTTGTCCCCTTAAATACTAGAAAATAAACATTTTTTTTAAAACTAGGATTCTGTTACTAACACCTCTCTAAATACTATGCTGTGATTTGATAGCCTGTCTTCCATTTCTGAGCAGGTTCTTACTATATTCCATTTTTTATTATGTTCTAAAAAAATTAGAGAAAAATGGGTTATTGCCACACTTTTCCACCTGAAAGCATACTACTGTTTTCATATGCTCAAAGTGCGTGGTTAGCTCAGAGGTAGGGTAGAACATGTGAGAAGTTGATATGAATGAGAAGGGAGGGTAACTCAGTTTTAACGTGAAGTCCTTCATCTGAACTGATGTAACTTCAGAAAGCTATGCACTCCTGTAAGGCCCCTGCAGTGAATTCATTATGGTGCCAAAAAACTGAGAGGGAAAAGACAGTTTCTCAGAATCAAAGGTTATCTGTAATGTCATATAACAAACATGTGAGGTATTCATTCCTTCATCTGCCTGGGGTCAGAAGTAGCAACTTTTCCTTTTTATAACTTGAGACAACAGAAGCACAAAAGTCAATTTGAAGGAGAGGTAGAGCAGAATTAGCCAACTGTGAAATCTGTCCTCATGATTCAACCCTTCCCCAGGTAATGAGTCAACAAGGAGAGATGGTAACTTACTAAGGCGGCTGCCCGGCCGATTCCCTGAGCAGCACCTGTGAGGACAATGACTTTCCCGTCCAGTCGTCCCATCATGGAACCTGCGGTTTAATCTCAAGTCAGGTTTATTTCATGGTTTACACGAAAGCACACGGTCTCTGCAGTAGTAACATGCAGAACGAATGGTTCAATGTACACCTTTAAAACCTGAAGACAGCACCTCTGTACAGGCAGTCCCATCATCTGGATGCTTACTCTAGATACCTAGCTTTGCCTATAAAAAACAGTTAATACAACCCACTGAAATGATACCTGAGGCATAGAGTGGATTTGAACCTACCTTTCATTTCTTCAAGACCTGGAGAAGAGGGCCTCTGACGCTGATATAGCAGGACTGGAGTCTTCCCCTCGTTACTGCCACCATCCTCTTTGCCACCCTGGACACTGCTGTGACTGTGTGTGTGCATGTGCTCATGAGTGTGTGTGTATGTGTGTGTGTGTGTATGCACGTGCCCTTACTATGCAGGTGCTTCTTGCTTTCTCTCCTGTGAACTTTGTTAAGGGTTTGCACTACCAATTGTTTATGTTCGTTCCTTGTCCCTTGGAAAGATGTTACGATTGGCCTCAGACACTCATGGCACCTAAGAGCTGGAAAATCAGTTCATGTCCAATACGCTGGTTTTACAGAGGAGGAAACTGACTTGGCCTGTGCAAAGTCATAGAGCTGGTCAATAGCATAGCCTCCTGACTCTTCTGCTTTGTGAATGTTCCACTCCACAAGGCTGTCAAGCCTCTTTCAAAGTTTAACCCTGCAGCAAGGACACTTTAATGGGCCTAATCAGTAATGTTTCAAAGGGAGGACTGAGAAATTCTGACAGAGGGGAAAGAGAATGTGCATGAGATACTTGGCCAGTGCTTGGCTTATAGATTTTATGGTGAGAGACATGGCTACTGAGGAGGCTGGGGGTGGCTAAGAGTCAAGTGAAGATGGAATGATGCTGTCCTCAAGGGACCAGGCTCCTTCTCTTACCCTGCTGTCTTTAATGCATGCCTCTGTCCTCACACCACATCCCAGAGTGGCTGGGCCACGATGTCCAGTGCATCATATAGTCCAGGTAGAGAAGGGTGGTGGGGCGTTAGGTGGGTGTTGAGCGAGCCAACTTAAATAGTGCATGCACAACTAAACTAAACAAGCCCTCTGCTCAGTTACCTGCTTGACAAAGTACAGGTAGCTAGCTCGTCTTTTGCAGAGAGCTCACGTGATCCATTGTTTTCTTTTTGAACTTAGCTCTTTTCTCTTCAGCCCTACTTGACTTTTTGCTGAACACAATGGGTGTTTCTATTTCAAACTTCCACATTCTGAGGGCTGGTTGCTCCTGCAAAGGGCACTGAACATTTGAGGCAGTGTGATGGGATCAGACACTTACTTTAGAAAGATCATTGTGGAGAACAGACCTGGGCAGTGAGAAGGGGTGGATGATGAGACCCAGCCTGGTCACCAATGTGTTAACTCCAGAGATGATGTGTTTTTCCCAGGGTTTCTCAGCTATGAAATCTTGACTGCAGGCCTGACTGCAGGTTCAAGGGAAGTTCTTCTCTGGACCTCATGTGCCCAGTGGGCCCATGTGGGGCCAGAGCCTTGTGCCTCCTGGACCCGGTCCTGGTAACTGGCCACTGGGCTGCCTGCTGAGTCATGCTGAAGCCACCTTCCCAGGATCCAGTCCCTGAAAGTTAGGACCACAGGAAGGCAGGCACAAGGCTCCTCCCACTGGCCTCAGTTGTCCTCCTGCAAATGCTCCCACCCAGCCTGGCATCTCTACCCCTGCTGGCTCTTCCCTAGTTCTCTCTTCATATTCTCTCACATCACCATGTCCCCTGAAAACACCCACACCTGTTCTCTAAGTTCATGTTTGTTATGCGATGAAAAAGCTGAGCTTTTGACACCTGACCTCTGATGAATGAGTTTGCACTTTTTTTTTCCTTTTTATACAAGAGATACATTTTCACTTTAAACATGAAAAGAATGAAGAGATATATTCAAGATATACTTTAGAAAGTAAGAGATTCAATCATCGTTACCTTTCTATAACCCGAGCAGTATTTAAAAGCTGTCGGTTTACACTATTGTCATTCGTGACTTTTGGCATATGGCTCAGTGAAAGCACAACCAAAGGTTTCCCTTTGACACCCTGAGAAGCACTTGACAAACGACAGAGCAGCCATTCTGCTCACTCTGAAAACCTTTCTCCAGGTGCCCTTCGCAGGACACCTGCAGCCAGCTTTTGGAGCTAAAACCTTATTACTAGATAAAACTGCACTGTCAAAACTGAAACAGATTAGTTTGGGCAAATGAGTGCAAGCATGGCCTGAAATGGAAAAGGACTGCAATACAGCCAATGTGGAACCCGCACACCATGCCTTTTTAACTTTAAATACTGGAGCCAAAATGTTAATTTCTGACTAACAGAGGCACAAACGAAGAATTTCCAGGAAGAAAAATGTCCACATTGACGCTATAAAATTCTCTCTTCTTTGGCTGTTTGGGAAAACTTACTAATATACCAGAGTTTTAAACTCTTTAAAAACCCACCCTTATTCAGATCTAACTGCTAAAATTAATCCTGAAATAGATAATGTACAGAACAAAGCAACATCTAAAAATTCAACCTATTTCCCAGTTCAAAGTTTCATTAAAATACTGTAGGAAATCTTACTTTAGAGCAGCAAGTGGATGGCGTCTTCCTGGTCACTCAGCCACCAACAAACTTTGGAACTCTGTGCAGAAGAAAATCAGGTGCTTAACAATGCATGCTAGGATTTGTAGTTCAGGTTCCTTCAGTTGAGTCGGCTCACACTCATATACTTTATACTTTATATGTGTTCGTACTGCCATCTAGTGGACATCAGGTAGAACTGTTAAGTCCAAGTACAATAGGTGGTGAAAAGTGGAAAGGGCATCTTACAGCTTGCATAGAACGTGGCAATCACTTCCTTCAATTTAACTGCTTTTAGTGCTTGTTTGCACCTACTATGTGCTGTGCTGGGGTACTCAAGACTGAGTGAGGCGGAAATCGCCTGTGGAAGATAGCAGAACAACTAAATAGGAGGAACCCAGGTCATTGAAGATGCTGGAACCTTCCTTCATGGCCTTAGACCTAGATGGTTTTGAGGGAGAAATAAAAATCCTCTTGTGTTTAAGGTATAGTTGTGATTTTTTGTCATGCTCAGTCTATTCTAACACTAATACTTATTCAGTGGCAGAAGGCAACCCTTCTGACTACATTGAGGGGGCTGGGTTGGGGAACTTTAGCGTAAATACATGTTAGATGAGAAAAAAAAAATCAAGTTTGGCTACAGAGAACAGAAATCAGATTGAAAAGAAAGCACCAGATCCTGTGAATCCTCTATGCTAGGCTTAATAACTCGTATTTTGTTGGCCATGTAATTGGGCAGAGTGATTGTGTAGGTTATTTGCGTATGTGACACTTAAATTGGTTCATTGGACACCCACTCAACTCCCTTTCCCCTGCCTTTTACTTTGTAAAGGCAGGAAAGCAAAACTCAATCCCTAGCCTTCTTTGTTGCTAGAGCTGGCTGCCAGCGAAATAGCATGTGGAATTTCTGAGGGCTCCTCTCTTAGAGAGGTGAAGCCTCTTGGAAAGGCTTTTGACCTTTGCTCTTTCCCTTCTTTTCTAGGGTAATGCTGATATGCCTTGGGACATAGCCAGTTTGTGACTTGGTGTGAGGTCAGAGGCACATGTTAAAGGCAGTATGTAGGTAAGAAAAGGGACCTGGTTCCTTGAAGACAGCCCCAAGGTAAGAGCCTTGGACTAACTCCTCTGCACTTGCTATGTGAGAAAAATAAGCTTGTTTGGATTACTTTTTTTCTTTAGTTTTTTTGTCCTTAGCGCTAAGTGTATTCATAACAGTCCTAGTGCTTAAGGACATCATGGAATCAGAAAGATGAAGGTAGGTCCTGTATCTTTCCCTCCCTGGTTAAGTCAGTTTTCTCACCTGTGATGTGACAGTAACCATAGCACTGACCTCAGGGATGCTGAGGAGGAAGGACTTAGCATGTGGAACCATCTACACAATGTGTTACATGTGTACTTAATTCTGGGGGATCCCAACCAGCAGAGATCCCTCAGAGCCTCAGATGAAACAAATACTTCCCAGGCAGCTTGTGCTGGAGGAGAGAAGGCCAGCTAGTGTCTGACTGACAAAGGCCCCATCTGCTCACCTCCAAAAGTTTTTATTGATCACACAAGGTTGGGGGTTCATGTACACACTATAATTCATTACCACAGAAGAATAACCTAAAGGAAGGGAGTTGTTAAGTTTAGATAAGGTGGTTCCAAGAACTTCAGGTGGATAATACAATTTTAGAGGGTGAGATTACATGTGGGTGAAGGTTTTAGCATTTGTTGCGGATGTGATAATTAAGTCTAGGAAGTTTAGGTCACAGGCACAGACTTCAAGGATCTGTAGAATGTTTTCAAGGCCAGATTCTCACCCGGGGCCCCCTTGGCTATAGCGTTGAGGTCTGTATGAACCCAGCTTTCCTGGCTTTCCAGTCGGGTCTTACAGGCTTGGCCTGGCCTGTGTGTGGCCCCATGCCCTGGTGCTTTCCCAGGGGTATCCCAACCTTAATAAATATTAATAATGATCAGAAACCCAATTATAATGGATAGCATAATTCATCCTTTAAAATTTTAAAAAACCCCAACCTTAGTTTGTGCATGGGCCACATGAAGCCTTTGCTCACACTGACCCTCATTACCTACCACACGGTAGCTTCTAATGTTGGGTCTAGTGATCTGTCATGACATTCAGCTGTGCTCCTTGCTTTAACAATTCTTTCTTTTGACTTACGAGAATTTTTTTGATTTAATCTTTATTATATTTTTTCCATTACCATTTAGTTCCCTTATACTTGACCCCCCACCTCCCCTAGCAATCACCACACTGTTGTCCATGAGTCCTTATTTTTCTTCAATTCCTCCACCCTCTAACCTCCCCTCCCCACCACTAGCTGTCATCTGCTCTCCATCTATGAATCTGTCTCCATTTTCCTTATTAGTCCAGTTTGTTCATTAGATTTCTCGTATGAGTGAGAGTATATGGTATTTGTCTTTCTCTAGCTTATTTCACTTAACATAATATTCTCCAGGTCCATCCATGCTGTTGCAAAGGGTTGTTTTCCTCTTCTTTTATTATGGCTGACTAGTACGCCATAATAAATGGAATACTTTTAATGAACATGAGAATTCTCTAGTCAGGCCAACTCACACACTTTTTTTGATGCAATTTTCTTCAGCCTCCCTTTGTTGACTGGTCTTTGATAATAAGGTTTACTCTACACCAGGCTAAGTCACTTGGTATTGCAAATATTTGCTTACCTCTCTACACTGTCAGTGCATTAAATTTCTTCAAGGTTAGGAACTGTATCTTCTTCACCCTTACATATGGTCAGCTCATATTAAAAGCATGTGATTTGTTTTCTAAACACAGTATGATTTTCACAAAAGCAGTGCTTTATGGTACTTAGACTGAAGACCTGCACATAGTAGGTGGTCATTAATATTTGCTGAGTATGAATGGCAGCCTCTTAATAAGTTTTCTGAATGTAATCCTGTCAGACTCTCAAGAAAATGTTTCCTATGAACAATAAATATATTTTGTCTTCTCTGGTCCTGATTTTAATTTCAGACCATTTAGTATTGTCTGGCCATATTACTGTTTGCACCATTTTTGCCAGTTTCTATTGCTGCATCATTGTTCTTGCACAACCATATGTCTTGATGTTAAAACTCAGATCGTGAGTTAAGAAACATTCTGAAGGAGAGGTCAACAAGATGGAGGCATAGCAAATTTCAGCCCTTTCCCCCAGAGACACCAACTTAACAACACGTGGACCAAAATACCTCTGTGAGAACCTCAGAAGTCAGGTAAGAAGTCACAGTGCCCTAGTGAGCTGCAAAGCTGGGAACAACCACACTGAAACAGGTAAGTGCTGATTCACTTTGTCTGCAACCACCCCTGCCCCATACTAATACAGCTCAGCCCCTGGCCCATAATTTCTCCACCGTAGTGGGCAGAGGGAGGAGAAAGGTTCAACATTTTGGAAGCCTGCCCAAGTGACTGGCTTCTGCCCTGCCTCACTTGGAGCACTGTTGGAACTGGCCTCATGTGGCAGCCAGAGGGCAGGGGGTGTTCCACACCATGACTGGCTCTGCTTGGCACAACAAGGGGGAAGTGCTCCACTCGCAGCTTCATCCTTGGTGGGGAGAGAACAGAGTGTCTCTGGTGTTTCTGTTTTTTTTGATGGTTGCCCAAGGGATTGGTATCTGCCTTGCTTTACTTGGGGTGCAGATGGGAAGTAGATGTGCTTTGGATGCTTAGGGACCAATGAAAGCAACGGAGAGGGGTGGCTTCCTTGTGTAGAGCAAGTGATCAGGAGCCCCTGAAAAAGAAATGGGTGAACCTTTCTAAATAGCAAATCACATACTCAAGGTCAGACAAGTCACCTTCTCCCCGAAAAGTTGTGGACCTTTCAGAATCTCTACCCAGGCTGACTGGTGAAGGTCTTCCCCTCTACTCAACAGTCCCTATAGAATGAAGAGGAAACTAATTTTTTTGAATGCGTAACATTTAGCAAAAAATCAGAAGGTACACAAAGAAACAGAGAAACATGGCCCCCCAAAAGGATCAAAATAAATCTCCAGAAACAACTTCTAAGAAATGGTGACCTATAAATTACCTGACAAAGAATTCAAAGGAAGTTTTAAAGAAGTTCAATGATATACATGAGAATATTGACAACTAAGTCTGACCAGGCAAGTAAAGCATGAGTGAAATAACAGCATTAACAAATAGATAGAAACTATAAAAAAATAACAAAACAGAAATTCTGGAGCTAAGGAAACTGAAAAATACACTAAAGGGGCTCATAGCAGACTTGATTCGGCAGAACAAAGAATCGGAATCAACAAAGTTGAAGACCGGTCATTTGCAATTATCCACTCAGAAAAAAGGAAGTGAAAAGCCTAAGGTACTTGGCAACATCAGCAAATAGACCCAATACCTGCATAATGGTACTCCCAGAAGAGTACATTTGAGAGAAATAATGGAAAACAAAAAAACCTTCCCAAATCTGAGGAAGGAAATGGACATCTAAATTTGAGAGTTAAGTCACATTCCACTGTACTGGATACCTGATGACTGATTATATTTTTAATTATATTTATAAAACCTTAAGGTGGTTTTATAGCCCAGATGTACTTACCCGTTACTTTGTGTTGCTTTCATTCAGTTGATGAGTGGATATTATAAATAACCAAATCTGCAGCTCTGTTAAAGTGTTTTGTTTGTGTAAGAGTGGAAAGGAGAAATAGCACTTCTAAGATACAGACCTTGGGGAGAGGATTTTAGGGAGAGACAATTGCTCCTTAGCCCTGGGGAATCCTTACGATATTTTGCTAAGGGAAAATATCTAATAATAGACTGAAAGGGAAAGCTATGGTGCCATTAATAATTTCTTCCCTTAAATGAATCTTATCAACAACAACAACAACAAAAGCCAAGAATGCCTTGAAATGACTAACCTGTTCTGAACTTTGTGTAACTTACTGTTTTATGTGATTTTTCAGTCATCTGATATAAAATATTAGGTACTTTCTAAAACAGTTCTTGACCTCTTTGAGTCACAGAGCCCTTTGAGAATATGATAAAAGTATGAACCTGAGTATCCTAGAAAAATGAATCCACACACAAGTTAACATAATTTTCTGAGGTTATTGCCTGCATAAAGCCCATTCATAGATGCCTTATGTATGTGGGGTCCCAGGCTTAGAACCCTTTATTTTGATAGAATCTCTGGTGCTCTTTTTTCATGTCTAAAATAAAAGGGTAAAATAAATGATTGTATGAAGTTCTTTTGGCTGAGCATTAAGTGCAAAAGAGTATACCTTACAATAACAAATCAACTAATTTAGAGTGCTCATGTAGTAAGTGGGGTGGGTGGGTAACAGAAATTTTGTAGTTACTACGGCAAAAGGAAGATTAAGACTAGAAAGTGAAGCCCTGGCTGGTAGCACAGTGGTTAAGGTGCCGGCCTGCTAACCAAAAGGTCGCAGGTTCGATTCCCCAGCCAGGCACATAACCAGGTTGCAAACCAGGTCTCCAGTCAGGTCTGGCCTGGAGGCAGGTGAAACGCAACCATACACTGATGTCTTTCTCCCTCTCTCCCTTCCCTTCTTTCTAAAAAATAATGAAATAAAATCTTAAAAAAAAAAAAGACTAGAAAGTGAAAAGGTTGTAGTTCTTTCAATCTCATAGCAACTTTAATCCAGAAAGCACACATATATTTTCATAGCAATATTCTACATGTCAACAAACAAGAGAACCAAATATACCTGAGTACCTTACTATAAATCTATTAATGTGACAGGAATTATGATTCAGTACTAATTAAATATTTATTGAATGTTTAAAGTTCTAAACAAAGAATTTATATTTGGTTAAGTCACATGTGGATAACTTTACAGTAATAAAAATGGATACAATTTGGATTAGAAAGTTCCTTCAATAACTTTATTCTTAAAAAATATATAAATAAATATGACAGTTCAACTTCTGGAGTATTACCACATTCAAGATGATGTTGCTATCACCATTCTTGATTACTAGAATTAATCTCCTGTCCTTTCACCTTCCAATTTTAGTGGCAAAATTAAAACTGAATTGAAATTAAGTTGGACTGTGACATAATTGCCAGGGTTAGACATATAAAGTAACAACGAAGGAATACTGGGCCCAGGAGAGCGATAGATCAGGATCCTACTGAATCTTGCAGTCTGGCGGGTCTTTTTCCGAGAAGGCCTGACCAGCCCCTGACCGAGGATCCACATTTTCTGCTCCAGCAGGTGGCTCTTCTGTGGAAAGATGAAACAAATAAACAAACAAAAGCAACCTTGTTTAAAAAGTACACAAAAAACGAACACAACTGGAAGCAATAGTAGAGATACAAAATAGGAAATATGGCAATGTGACCACTAACTTCCTCATGTCTGGTCATTAAAGAAGTGTATTTCACTTCATCAGGAATGGAGAAGTTTATTTCCCATTTTCTCATACCAGGTATTTAAAACCAAGAAGTGATAAAATTTTATTTTAATTCATCAATTTGAGATAAAAAATAAACCACACATGGGTTGTTTGGCTTTTGTGGTTCAATTAAAAAAAAAAAAAAATGGTGAGCTAAAATGGTACGTATTTGATTATGCATTAGAGAATATTTAGATATCTTTGAAAAATTCAGCCTTTAAAAGCACTTCAACTACATCAATTTGTTTATTAACAATATATGTACACTCAAATTATTATATTTATAAAAGTACAGCTGACCCTTAAACAACAGGTTTGAACTGAACAGGAATACTTATGAATTTTTTTCAGTAAATAACTAATTTTTTTTTTTTTTCTTTTCCTGTGACTTTCTTACCATTTTCTTTTCTCTAGCTTACTTTCTTATAAGAATACATTATAAGCCCTGGTTGGTGTGACTGAATGGATAGGTGCTGGCCTGCAAACCCAAAGGTTGCTGAGTTGCTGATTCCTCCGTCAGGGCACATAACCAGGTTGCAAACCACGTTTCCAGCCAGGTCCGTAGCTGGAGGCAGGTGAAAGGCAACCATACATTAATGTCTCCCTTCCTCTCTGCCTCCCTCCCTCCCTTTCTCTCTAACAATAATAAATAAAATCATAAAAAACAAACAAAAAAGAATACAGTATATAATATATATAAAACATGTATTAATTGACTATGCTATCAGTAAGGCTTCTCTGGTCCACACTATTAGCAGCTAAGTTTCTGGGGGAGTCTAAAGTTATTTGTGGATTTTCACATGTGTTGGGTGGTCAGCACTCCTAACTGCCTAAATTGTTCAAGGGTCAGCTGTAAATCTAGCATAACTTGTCTTGCCAATTAACTTAAGTTATTGAGATAATTTAGATTCCCTTTTATAATGAAAATTAAAAACCGACACCACCCCACATTTCTTTCTGAGCTTCCTGGGTTCCGGGGGGTCAGCTCTAGCTACCTGCGTGCTTTCCTTCCCTTCTTTGTTCCGCTAATTCACGCTGATTGCTTAGATCTCAGTTCCCTTCTTCAAGGAAGACTTCCTTAATGTTCTTAGAATAAAAACCCAGTATAAACCTTATAGCCTTGTCTCTCTAGAATTTCACCTTTTTTTGGATTACTTGATTACCAACTATATTTCCGACTAGACTGTAAGCTCTGGTAGGACAGGGACCATGTCTGGTTTTGCTCATCAATGTAACCTTGAGATCTAATATGTGACACAGTTGGTCAAAAATTATTTTTTGAATGAATTTATAAGTAAATGATATAGGTCTATAATGCTGTTGGGAATACTGGCCACTTGACTTGATGGGAAAGTCTTTTTCAGTAAAAGTTTCGTTTATAAGGGTAGTGCCTTTATGTCCTTGAGAGAGTTGTTTGTCCATCTTCAGGAAAAGCTTGAGGGTTTAAGAGGCACAATGAAGTGTTCACTTCGGGTACAAAGTGACCGGACTTCGGTGCTGTGCTTTGAACACACTCTCAGAGGGAGACAGCAAGTGAAGTCTGCGCACTGTTACCTGCTCACCTGCTGTACTTCTCTTGTCTAAACCTACCCTTTGGAGCCATCTATTAAAGATAAGTTCCAGCTGTTACCCCCTGATTTCCAAGTAAGCCGTGTATATTTACTTACCTGGATGGAGGCCTAAACCCGAATTATCAAAATAGCGAACTGGATGCGAGGCTGGAAAAGACTTTGATCGGCTGTCAAAAAAATAAGATTCTGGTGATTTCTTTGGCGCGAAGTCTTGTGAATTCTGTTCCTTGGACTGAGAGTGTGTACGTTGTCTCTTTTCAGATGCTGTGCCAGTCACTTTAGGAGACCTCGGAGAATTCTCACAAGTTACTTCTTTGAGAACTTCATTGGAAGGATGATTATTGCTTAAATTTGGGGAGGAGATGGGGAAGAAGGAGACTGTAAGAATGCTCATTTCCTGAAATGTATTCACATAAAACATTAAAAAAAATAAGATAAAATATACATAACACATACTTTACTATTTTATCATATTTATATTTTAATTTCAACCTACCACTTCCTATTTGGTCTATTTCCACAATTCAGAAAATAAAATAAGGTCAATATAAATAGTTAATCTCTGTGATCATAGTCCTGAAAAGAGAGCTAAGGGCATGACACTGGGTTTTCAAATAAATAAAAAATTATCCAGTGATTTATTAATTGATAAATTAGTCTTCTGGATTAATGAATCTTAATATACCTGTTATTTTAAACTACTGCACTATTTTTCTGGATTATAGTTTAGCTTCTTACGAAAAATGCCACCAGCATTTATTTAGTTCTTCCAAAGAGAAATGAGGGAAGCCACCCTAGAGGCCCTGCTCTCCTTTATCAGTCGGCCAAATCTGTTGATATTACTTACCTGTCAAATTCATCTCCGTATTTTTATTCCCCATTATCACCATTCATTTTATTTACTGCCCTGGACTACAACAAGTAAGATCCCTAAACTGGGTTCCCTTATGCTGCTCCAGTAGCCAGAGATGCTATCTCACCTGACAAGGCCTGGATTTAAAATCCTCCAGCAGTGGTGAGCCTCCCATTGTGTCAGGGTACCTACCACCCACACTTCCTCAGAAGGGTTTCTAAGGGCTTGTGGAATTTGGACCAATTACTTGTGGCTCCTTATCTTGCATTGATCTCCTTCCCTGTGTTCTGGCCACAATGGATGCCTTTCAGTCCACCTACTGGTTCTTCTTCTTGACTCACAGCCTGGGCACATGATGTTCCCTGAGCCCGGAAGGTTTACCTGTCTCTCCTTTCATCTAGCCTGACTTGCACTCATTTTTCAGATCTTCTCATAGATTAGTCTCTTGATTGCCACCCTTCCAAAGGTAAGGTCTGAGCCCTTTGGTATACCCTTTCGTAATGTTTCATTTGTTGTTTAATAGCCCTCATTACAAAGAATTAGTTATTTGTATAATTATTTATTTAATGCCTATTTTCCTTCTACAGTATCATTAACAGTGACTAGCACAAGATTCTAATCTTTGGCAGAAGCAAATATGTTTGTTAGAATTATTTACAAAGTAAAAGGAAATAGGCTACAATAATGGACCTAAGAAGTTCTCTTTTGAGTAAAGCCTCATTGACTTTGGTATATGGACATATCTATTTATGCTGCCCCCTCAAAGATCTCTGTTGACATCCTGATTCTTGGTTTAGTCAAAAAGGGGTCAGTTGATAGATGGCAAACATCTGGAATAGTGTTACCATATTCTTATTCCTTTTAAAAAAGACACATTACATGAGCCCTAAAAATTGCTTTCTCCATATGTGTAAAGGGTTGCTAACTGCAATAAATACCTGTATGGGTACATTACCATCCTCCCCAACATGTACCAGCCATAAGCATAATTTCTGTATCATGTAAGCAGATCTTACCTTAACATTTCTTTCTTTTGCTTTATTAGCTGTTCATTTTGCTGCTTCAACTTAGAAATTTCCTTTTTCAGTCGTGCATATTCACTTTTCAAGATAAGAGCTTTTGTGCTTTGTACAATGCCACTGCCACCTCCGCAGGTTAGGGGTTTACTTGAAGGTTGAGAATCATTATCTTCTAATACCACTGTGGGGAGCAAATGCACAGGTGACAATTTTAATTATCTCCAAAGTTCAAGAAAATACCACAAAGTGCAATAAGTCACTATAAATCCTAACACACCGCAACCACCATCTCCCTGGAAATCATCCTTGAATTTCTCCTTCCACCTGACTTTCAAGGCCTATTCCATCATCAGTTCCAAATAGTTCTGGAGTCCTTTCTGCTATTCCCCACCCCTCATTCCACTACCATAATCCTGCTAAGATCTTTCACCATGAATGTAGCAGTAGCAACCCTCTCTAGTTAGACTTTTCTTTTTTAAGTCAGTAGAATACCCTGAAGGACTTCTTCCAACACAGAATGTGGGGTGGGAGTTCCACCCTCGTCATTCGGTGCACTGTGCTCAACACATACTTGTTAACTAAACCAACCTTAGAATGCTATTAAAGCATATGTTATTATATATTCTACACTATATGTATAAAAAGTGGTATAGGAAATTATTTTGGCAATTTTAGGCAAAATTGCATTAAAATGTGAGGAGCTCCTAAAGTTGAACAGTCCAGGAAATCACTGATGATTTACAAAAGAAGAGGAAGGTGAGGTGAAGATACTCAATGTCCATTTTCTTTTGAATTATTTTGAATTCAGTACAGTGTACCTGATAATCACCTTC
The DNA here is from genome assembly GCA_004026585.1 of Noctilio leporinus. NCBI lineage: Eukaryota > Metazoa > Chordata > Mammalia > Chiroptera > Noctilionidae > Noctilio > Noctilio leporinus. Next base: position 74,183 of record PVIW01003499.1, on the reverse strand, counting down.
AAATCAAGAACCAATATCCCTTCTAATGTAACAATAGGGTCCTAGGTTTTACTTTTATTCCTTGAAGTTTTCTAGGTAGGAGCTGCACCAGACACTAGGGATGCTCAAACTAAATATGTACTAGACAATATTTTGAAAACTATCTCTAATTTCTTTTTTGACTAAGTGGACAACAATACACACAAATATCATCTTACATTTTTGCTTGACGTTTAGAATTTTCAGTGTGCTTTCACACACCACTTTAAGTGTGATCCTTATAATAAATGTACACAAATATGCTAGGGGGTCAGGTGTGGCCCCATGATTGCTTACAGCCATTGAGTGCAGGCAATCAGCTGAGACCTGCCCCTGACTGTCAGATCACTGTGTGCTCTATTATACAAGCCTGCCCCAAGCATCGGTCAGCATTCTCTCTTGGAAGATGAAAACAAGAAACAGAGATATGGAAAAAAGAAGGCAGTAATTAAATGGTGAATTGTCTGGATGTGAAAGGGGAAAAAAAAGTATACATTGGTGGTTACAGAATACACAGGGGGATGTTAAGAAGAATAAAGGAAATGAAGAAGCCAAAGAACTTACATGCATGACTCATGGACATGAACTAAGAGGGGCACTGCCAGAGGAAATGGGGCACTGAATGGAGGGAGGCAAAGGGGGGTGGAAATTGGGACAACTGTAACAGCAAAATAAATAAAATATATTTAAGAGGAAAAAAAAGGTAAAGTGTGAGCAATGTATATGCATAAATTTGACTAGATTTTAAAACTAAGATAAAGTTTACAAGTAAGCATCAACTCTGTGTTTTAGTATTAAGAACAAGTAGCACAATGTTTACTTGTATTGTGCACTGATTATAGTTTTATTATGCATATTGTTAAAATTTATTAAGATGTGCTTGGATTTTTATTGATAAGGGTACTTCTACCTTTTTTTTTTTTTTTTAATTTTATTGTTGTTGTATTACATCCATCCCCTTTTTGCTCCCCTCTGTCCCCCTCCCCACCCACCCATTCCCCCCAAAAGTCAATCCCACCTGTTGTCCATGTCCATGGTTCTTTTATACTAGGTTCTTGTCTAAGCTGCTCCCCTTCCTTGCCTCTGCCTCCCCCCTCCCCCTAACCCCTTTCTCCCTGACCACTGAAGGCCTATTCACTGTATTCATATATTTGGTTCTGTTTTGCTTGTTGTTAGTTTTGTTCATTATTGTCCCATAATGGGTGAGATCATATGATATTTGTCCTTTACTGACTGGCTTATTTCACTAAGCATAATACTCTCCAGTTTCATCTATGTTGTTGCAAAGGGTACGAGTTCCTTCTTTCTTTCTGCTATATAGAATTCCATTGTGTAACTGTACCAAAGTTTTTTGATCCAGTCATCCCATGATGGGCACTTAGGCTGTTTCCAGCACTTGGCTATTGTAAATAGTGCCGCTATGAACATAGGTGTGCATAGGTTCTTATGAATTGGTGTTTCAGGGTTCTTTGGGTATAGTCCAAGTAGTGGAATTGCTGGATCAAAAGGCAGTTCCATTTTTAGTTTTTTTAAGGAAACCCCATACTGTTTTCCACAGTGGCTGCACCAGCCTGCATTCCCACCAACAGTGTATGAGGGTTCCCTTTGCCCCGCATCCTCTCCAACACTTGTTGTCTGTTGATTTGTTGATGATTGCCATTCTGACAGGTGTGAGGTGGTATCTTATTGTGGTTTTAATTTGCATCTCTCTGATGACTAGTGATGTTGAGCATTCTTTCATATGCCTCTGGGCCCTTTGTATATCTTCCTCAGTGAGTTGTCTGTTCAGGTCCTTGGCCCATTTTTTAATTGGGCTGTTTGTCTCCCTGGTGTTGAGTCGCATTCGTTCTTTATATATTTTGGAGATCAGACCCTTGTCTGAGGTATCATTGGCAATTATGTTTTCCCATACAGTTGGTTTCCTTTGAATTTTGCTGATATTTTCTTGAGCTGAACAGAAACTTTTCAATTTGATATAGTCCCATTTGTTGATTCGTTCTTTGATTTCCTTTGCCCTTGGTGAAGTATCAGTAAACATATTTTTGCGTAGGATATCCAAAAGTTTACAGCCTACATTTTTCTCCAGGACCTTTATGGTGGCTCTGCTTATGTTTAAATCCTTTATCCATCTTGAGTTTATTTTGGTGTATGGTGTAAGTTGGTGGTCTAGTTTTATCTTTTTGCATGTTGCTGACCAGTTCTCCCAACACCATTTGTTGAAGAGACTGTTTTTACTCCATTGGATGTTCCTTCCTGCTTTGTCAAATATCAGTTGACCATAGAGTCCTGGGTTAATTTCTGGGCTCTCTATTCCGTTCCATTGATCTATATGTCTATTCTTATGCCAGTACCAGGCTGTTTTGATGACAATAGCCTTGTAGTGTTGTTTGAAGTCCGGTATTGTGATTCCTCCTACCTTGTTCTTCTTTTTCAAGATTGTGGTGGCTATTCGTGGGCGTTTTTGGCTCCATATAAATTTTTGAAGTATTTTTTCTATTTCTGTGAAGTCTGTCAATGGTATTTTAATTGGGATTGCAATGAATATGTAGATTGCTTTGGGTAGTATGGACATTTTAATGATGTTAATTCTTCCCATCCATGAACATGGTATATGCTTCCATTTATTTGTATCTTCCTTGATTTCTTTCTTCAATGTTCTGTAGTTTTCTGAGTACAGGTCTTTTACCTCCTTAGTTAAGTTGATTCCTAGGTACTTTATTTTTCTTGTTGCTATGGTAAATGGAATTTGGTTTTTCGCTTCTATTTCTGTTGTTTCATTATTGGTATACAAAAATGCTTTTGATTTCTGGATATTGACTTTATACCCAGCTATTTTGCTAAATTTGCTTATTAGGTTGAGTAAGTTTTTGGTGGAGCCCATCGGGTTTTGTATGGGGTACTTCTACCTTGATAGTTAAGCTACTCTCTTATAGTACTGAAGGTATCTTCATTATGTAAAGATCTGATAATGCAAAGGTAAAATTCTTATTTTTCAAGAATCTATAAAGGATAAATGGTTGATAGAGTAAAACTAAGGAGATGTCACAAGAAAAATACAATCACAATGAATTCATCTTAAAAGTAGTTTTTATAAATTAGTGATCAACCTAAGCTTATTCCTGACTATCACATATAAAGTAGTCCTCAAAATGTGTAAGCGTGGGAGGAAGAGGCAAGGAAGGGGAACAGTATAGACAAGAACCTAGTATAAAGGAACCATGGACATGGACAACAGGTGGGATTGACTTTGGGGGGAATGGGTGGGTGGGGAGGGGGACAGAGGGGAGCAAAAAGGGATGGATGTAATACAATAAAATTAAAAAAAAAATGTGTAAGCGTACTGCGAAGTTAAATGGACAGAATCTGGGAATAGTAACATTTTCTACTTACTTGAGGTGTCTTGGGCCTGTTGATTTCTTCTAAGATTTTCTCTCAATGCCCTTATAACTTCTTGTTGATATTCTACAGTGGCTTTTGTAGAAGAAATTCTAATAAAAACAACAAAAGAAATATGTAAAAGTCCAGCAACTAACTTTTAAAGGAAGAATAAACAGAACTACTGTCCAGAATTTTCTCGGGAGATACATCACACTCACAAGACACCCGTAAGTAGCAGTGGCGAGTAGCAGTCTGCATGACACCTTCCCTGGTATCATGCACTTTGTAGCTAGAGCAACACTGAATTCAAAGTAAGTTTGGCTGCAGGGTCAATATCGTTAACAGTGAGAAACCAATTCTTTTCAAATTTCTGGAAGCTCCATATCTATTAATTGGATATTGAGCAAAACCATATCTGAAGGCATGATAAAAGAATTGTTTCTAGGACCTCATGGTAATAGCCCATCTTAAAGGTACAACAATTACCAGAGCCTAAAAGTGAAAGGCAGTTTCCTTCTACATTGTCAGGAAAGCGAACCTGAGTGCAGCTCTTCTAAGGTGATAGAGTAAAAGGTCCAATTCTGCTCATTGTTCCCCTGTAGAAAGATACACGATGGATGTGGGCTTAAGCATTAATCAGTGATGATTAATTATAAGACTTTCTGCCTTAGAGATAAAAAGTGTCTGCTGATTCTCTTTTATAAGCAAAACTGCTTTTATAATGAAGAACAGAGTACATATTAAGTTTCATTAAAACTAATAGTCTTATCAATGGAAGGCTGGTTGGATTGCATAAACATCACAGGGCTTACTTTTTGAGCAAAATTGGGTATCAGTATCAAATGTTTATGAAAGATTTATAGGAAGAATAAAAAGTGTTGGAGCCAAAAGGAATCTTAAGAAATCTTCTAATACAAACCTACCCTATTATTGATTATGACTGTACGTAGAGAGATTAAATAACTTGCACATGTGATATACTAATAATCAGCAACACTGTATTTCTAAATAAGTTTTTCCTAATGTCTGTTTAATGTTCATTATGCTATACCACAAAGAACTTTAGGCATGCTATCATGTATAGTGCCATATGTAGATTAATTAATTAAAAATATGTTCTTGGGCTTGAGGTCCTATAAAAGAAATTGTAGGGTGTGGAAAAAGTAGTTTTACAGTTGTGAGTATGTGAAAACAGTTTATTCTTGTATTATTATTAATTATTGTATTATTTTGCATGTAAAATGTAAACCTACTTTTACCCCACCCTATGCAATAGGAAGGACAAACAAAATTAAGAAAACCAACAGAAACTTTAGTCAAATTGCTAAACACACACACACTTTCTTAACATCCAATTTTAAACATAAAAAGACCATTATAAGTTTTGTATATATGATTAAGCAAGAAGCATTCAAAGACATAATGAGTTGGTAATTGATCAGAATAGTGCTTATGTAATGAGAATTTAATACATTTAAAATCTCTGATGCTTGTACTTATTAAAAAAAAAGCAATAACAATATTTTCAAAACTTAACCAATGCAAAGAAATATATCATTTAGCATGAAAATTTAAACTATTAAAGCCATGTTCAATTAACGCAAAGACATACTCCTTTTCAAACTCCTTGGCAATTTTCATCTTCTCTAGGTCTACTTTCACCAGCTTCATTTTGAGATCTTCGATTTCTTCTTTATAGGGTTTAGCTCCTAAAGCAACTTTGTCCTAAAATTTTTAGAGAAAAGCATTGTGACTGCTTTTATCTGGTAGCAATATAGTAAAACAGCAAACTCTAAATATATAAAAAGTAGGAAAGGCAATCAGGAAAATGAAACAAAAAGATGTCAGAACAACAATATAAAACTAGAACTGAATTTAAGGCATAAAGCATTTTATACCATTATTAGGGATATTTTGTATTCAAAGATAGCTCAATTCAGAGACATAAATATATCTAATTTCCACTCAGAAAAAAATTATTCACATATAAATATATATGTACATAATTAAAAAAATGAGTAATGTCTCATGGAATAAATTTTAAATAATGAAAAGAGCAGACATTCTTGACTTCTTTCTAATTTTAACAGAAACGACAAGACACTGGAGCTGGAATAGCAAACTTAAATGTCTATTAGGGTCAGACTGAAGTAGCATAAGTGTGAGAAGTGGCTGGCACTAAATCAAATGGGAATGGTAAGGATATGATGAATGAGGGTGTGTTGTGCAAAGACATTCAAGCAAAATGCATTGAAATGAATGTTTCTGTTATTTACAAAGCAAACAGGCCAGATTCAGTCCATAGGCTATCACCTAACAAATAAGGCTCCATAATAGGGACATCAAATAGAAAAAAAATAGAATTTTAAATATACTTATCTGATAAGGAACATTGATATTTAGATATTTTTTAAAAATGCACATAAATCTTAAACTAAGGAGAATAATATTTCTCTTTTAAAAATAATCATTATTTTGCATGATAATACACTCCTGCACTTCATTTCTAAGTTGCCACTTGCTTTTTCAAAGTTTGAATACTGAACAAGATACATACATAGCTAATAGAAAGCTGAGAAAAGAGTAGATTTCTGAATGATCTGCCAAATTCAACAGTAAAAGGAATAAACAAATAAACAACCCTTTTTATTTATAAAATAAGTTTGTGAAGTTACCTGAAGTACTTGGGTCATTTCTTTTGATTTTTCAAGGCATTTATTTGATTCATTAACTTGAGCTTTAAGTTTTGCTATTATGTCATTAGTCATCTCAAGTTCTTTCTGCATCTTTATAATCTTTCCTTCCTTTTGCATAGTCCTTTCTTTAGCTTCACGTAGTGAAGTTTCTAGTTCTTGAATTTTCTGTCAAAAAAGGACAGATACATAAGGTCTGCCATGAAGACAGAATCATGTTATTTAAGACAAAGATGACCATATAGAGATTAATTTTTCACAGATTGCATTAGTGAAGGCTAGAAGAGAAGCCAACTGTCACACAATTTACACAGGCATTATTTGTTCATTTAGAAGCTGATGATTTCTGGACAAAAAATGTCCAAATACACTATATTACACTAAAGAAAGTACATTTGTTAATTGACTCTTTAAAGTAATACACTGTATCTTTATATACATGCTTTCCTTATATATATACATATATATATACACACACACATATGTGTATATATATATATTTCCCTTTATTTTTATTACCTAGAGTTAAAGTTGAAAAACACAAGTATGTGGAAAAATTCAACTGCATAGAGTGAATGGTAAGTTTCCCCACCTAAGACCCCAAGCAATGACTATTAAATACTCTCAGGTGTATCCTTCCAGAAACTCTCTATGTGTATCTTAGCATATATATATATATATATATATAGATAGTTTATAAAGTTATACACATAATAGGAACATACTAAACATATACTTCTACATCTGTTTTATAACTTGATAATGTATTTTCAGACCTTTCCATCATCAACACATACAGACCTCTTTTTTTGTTTTTTGTTTTTTTGTTTTCACGGATACATATATCCTGTTTCATGGAAATACCATAAATTAGTTAACTTATCACCTACTGGTGAACATTAGGTTATATTCCACTTTTTGCAAGAACAAAGATACCTGAATTTGTTCAGGTTTGTAAGATTATTCTCATGTATACACATGCAGGTTTTCCCGGATGGTCTTTTGGACCATCTAGAATTTATTTTTGTTTAATGAGTAAGGTAAGAATCCAGACCTATTTTTTTTGCCAGATGGCTACCTGGTTGTTCTGAACCAAATATTGAGTAGATTATCCTTTCCCTACTGAGTTGAATGTTACCATTATCATGTATTAAAAATACTGCTAAGCCCTGGCTGGTAGCACAGTGGATAAGGCTCCGGCCTGCGAACCCAAAGGTCACAGGTTCGATTCCCCAGCCAGGGCACATAACCGGGTTGCAAACCAGGTCTCCAGCCAGCTCTGTGGCTGGAGGCAGGTGAAACACAACCATACATTGATGTCTCTCTCCATCTCTGCCTCTCTCCCTTCCCCTCTTTCTAAAAATAATGAAATAAAATCTTAAAAACAAACAAACAAATAAAAAAACTGCTGAACTCTCTATGCTGTTATTCTGCTCTATTGTTCTCTTCCTGCACCATTCCCAAAATACTCTACACTGCTCTGATTTGGCTTAATTACCGAACTAAAAGCATGTATTTTATTATTTGGTAGGGTATTTTTCCTGGAGTAACTGAAGATGGAATTTCCTTCTTCTTCTTTATCTTACTGTTTTGGTAGGTAAATTTCATATTTCCATTATTTAAAAATCTATATCTACTAGTTGATTGAGGTCTGTCATGATCAGGAAATCAATAAATAACTATATAATCAGGTTCTTCTAGTTTCCAATGGTAATTATTAAACACGTCGTTAATGATTTATTGTATTTATCATGGTAAAAATCTAATTTACTCAGGTTCACCATTTACTCATTATGTTGCCTAACAACATAAAAAAATACTGTGTTTCCTTCATAGCCAGTAAGGGTAGTTAATAAAGTAACTGAATAGCCTGCCTGGTGTGGCTTGGGCTGGGCACTGGTCTGCCAAGCTCTTGCTGGTTCAATTTCCAATCAGGGCATATGACTGGGTTGTGGGTTTGGTTCCTGGTTGGGGCACTTGTGATAGGCAACTGATCAGTGTTTCTCTCCCACACTGATGTTTCTCACCTTCTCTCTCTCTCACCCTCTCCCTAGAACAAACAAACCACCAAATAACTAGATTATTCAAATAAGTACATTTTTGGATATAGGTTAATCTGCATAAAAATTCTATTATATTTTTAGCCTTATATGTTTGATTATAGTATTAATCAATATTAAAGATGTTGATACTATTCGGAAAAAGTGAAATTGCTTTTTTCCTCTGAGCTAGTTCTGTATACAGGCACAGATTATAGTTTAATAAAAAGTTACAATTTAGGAAATGTATAATGTAGGGTAATAATCCCAACACAGCATATACAGTCATTATTTAAATTAAGCTAGGAGGACTTCTGGTCAAAATGGGGGTATCAGTAGATACATTTAGCCTCTTCATGTAATCACAAGGAATTACAATTAAATCTCAAAAACAAATAATAACCAGAACTGTCAGAAAGTTGAACTGTATGGAGCCACATTAGTCCAGATGGATAGGAGGGGCAGAGAGGTGGGGAGATGTAGTGTGGCGCTTATGGGGGGTGGTGGTGGCAAAAAAGGCACTCCCACATTCACATGCAGTGGATACGAAATTGGGAGGGATGCCTTGAAAGTGAGAGATCCCAGCCCCAGGATAGACCACATAATCCAGGGTTCCAGTGCCTGAAAGATAAATCCCCATAACTTCTGGTTGTAAAACCCAGTGGGGATTGGAGAGGTGGAAGAAACTGCTGCATTTTCAGAAAACACTGCTTAAAGGGCCTGCATGGTCTTAAAAGGTATGCAAACATACCCACCTGGGATTCAGCACCATGGCAAACGGGTGCCAGTCGCATATGGGGAGTGGCTTAAGCAAGTGCTGGACAGACCGCCAGAATCCAAGCAGAGCACAGTCCTTTCTCGGGACTCACCCCACAGAACAACAAAGTGGTGAATTGAGTAGCCCCATCCTGGTGATTATCTAAGGTTCCACCCCGCAAAATTTATAGGCAACTTTTATAGGGAGCCAAAGCAGCTCTACCTAATACCCAGAAACAGAGAGGTTTCCAAATTAAGGAGACAAAGCAATATGGCCTCAACGAAGGAATAGAACAAAACCCCAGAAAAAAACCTAAACAAAACTGACATAGCCAACGTATCAGATGCAGAGTTTCAAACGCTGGCAATTAGGATACACAAACAACTCACTGAGTACAGCAGCAACACAAAGGAAGAAATGAAGGTTACATTAAGTGAAATAAAAAAAAACAAAAAAAAACAAAAAAAACAATCCACAGGGAACCAATAGTGAAGGGAAGGAAGCCAGGATTCAAATCAACAATTTAGAATGTAAGGAAAAAACAAATATTGAACCCGAACAGAAAGAATAAACAAGAATTAAAAAAAAAGAGGATAGTATAAGAAGATTCTGGGACATCTCCAAATGTGCTAATATACGAATCACTGGGATGCCGGAGGGGGAAAAGGAAGAGCAAGAAATGAAAAACTTGAAAAAATAATGAAAGAAAACTTCTCTAATTTGGCAAAGGAAACAGATATTCAAGTCCAGGAATCACAGAGAGTCCGAAACAAGCTAGATACAAAGAGGACCACACCAATACACATGAAAATTGAAATGCCAAAGGTTAAACAGAGAATCTTAAAAGCAGCAAGAGAAAAGCAGAGTTACCTACAAAGGAGTTCTCATAAGACTTTCAGCTGATTTCTCAAAAGAAACTTTGCAGGCAGGAAGATTCAAGGTGATGAAAAGCAAGGACCTACAACCTAGATTACTCTATCCAGCAAAGCTATCATTTAGAATGGACGGGTAGATAAAAGTGCTTCCCAGACAAGGTAAAGCTGAAGGAGCTCATCATCATAAAGCCATTATTGCATGAAATGTTAAAGGAACTTAAGAAAAAGGAGATTAAAATTACAAACAAACAAACAAAAAACACAATAAATTCACAACTATCAACAACTGAATCTAAAAAACAAAAAAACAAATCAAACAACCAGAATAGAAACAGAATCATAGGTATGGAGATCATTTGGGGGGTTATCAGCTGGGATGGGGAAGGGGAGAATAGGGGAAAAGCTACAGGGATTAAAAAGTGTAAGTGGTAGGAACAAAATAGACAGAGGGATGTTAGGAATAGTATAGGAAATGGAGAAGCCAAACAATTTATATGCATGACCAATGGATATAAACTAAGGAGGGGGATTGGTGGAGGAAATGGGGACAGACAACTGTAATAGCATATTAATAAAATATACTTACAAATTTAAGCTATTAATCACTTCTGTTTTATAATCTGAAGGGAAGACCTTAGATAATGTCTAGCTTAATTTAATTAACAGTCACAACAGAACTATATTTAAGAAAACAAGCCCATCACACACACACATACACACACACACACACAAATATGATCCATGTTCCTTAATTATATATAGTTGATACTATAATTCTGCTCTGATATTATATATGCATGAGATATGCGTGAGATACATCATTAACCCTGTCATAAAGCTGCAAATTTAAAAAAATATAAGAAAAAATCACATACATCTGTGATTAGTTGTTTGGGTCTTAATGTAACATGAAGATTCTTATCATCTTGTGTAGTAGGATTAGCAAGGGTGCCAGGTGTCTGGAAGATCTTCAAAGTTTGGTAGTTTTTAAATAGTTTTTCATTTTCCTCTTTCATTAATTTTACATCATGTTCCCATTCTTTGGCTAAGCTGGCATTTCTTTCTTCAAACTCTGTTGATTCATTCATTATAGCCTTTGAATAGTAAAAACACAAATACATACATAAAAAACACTATGAAAAATATTAAAATTCTAGGGCAAGGTATATGTTGAAATTCACTTTCAGAACATTCTAGAACAGTATATAAATAACATAAAAGAATGTGAACATTCTTCATGGTGTATCAGTTTCTGAAATTTCAGATGATGTTGGATCTTTTTGAGGAGAATAAAAGAAGAATAAGGACTAGAGAGGATTTAAATGATTTGGAAGATGATAATCTCTCCATTAGATCAGTACAAACATATGAAAAAGAATTTAAAGATTCATGGAGGTTAAAATCTTCACATATCATGGCTCACAACAAAACATTAACTGACATCTAATAGCAAAGTACACCCAGTATGCTTAAAAACAATTAATTTTCCTGTTTTATTCCAAACCTTAGTGTTTACAGGAAAAAGAATTCCTTGGCTCTTAGTAATTAATCTGAAAACCATATATATCTGTACAAGGAATAACAGTCAATATTGTCTTTTACATTGAAGGATAACTAACTCTGAAATTATTCATGTCATCCTTTTTACTTCCTAATTTCTATAGGATATTCTTTTTTGATTCAATCACAGATGGCTTATTGGTCTTATCCTCAACTTTCTTCTTGGCTTTATGGTCATTCTATCAGACCTGGACCCTAAATTAGTTGTAATTTTGCTGCCACCTTGGACTGTCCTTGACCTTAGACTAATTTTAACAGTGATCGAAGTAAACATGATATACGAATTAGGTAATAATTATAGAATATGCCGTACTAACCAACTCACAGAAGATTCATGTATTAAAGGTTTCCTTGTATTTTATAGATGTCAGTAGTTGCCGCTCCCTTGACCAAGAGATGATCCAGATCACAAGGAGTTGGGCATCAGCTACTCACACCAGGATCAGCAGAAACGCTGCCTGCATGCCCTGCTCCCATATACCAGCAGGAAAACTGCAGATGGTGCGATGAAACTACATGATGATGCAAGAGACAACATCGAAATACCCAAGGCCAGAGCTGAGAAACTGCCCATCACAGGAAACTCCTTCATTCCCCTCTTCCCATGATTTCCTACATAAACTAGCCAGGATGTCTGAGATGCTAAGATAGGCTTTGAGACAAGAGTCCTCCATCTCCCAGGTGGCCAGAACCTGAATAAAGCCACTTTCTTTTACATCAGCACCTGCCTCTTGAGTGCTGGCTTTCAGAGCATTGGGTTACACATTGACCTCGCACCATACAGTTACCAGTTCCTACTATCAGGGTGCTGAAAGAAGCTAAATATTTGTGCTGATCCATATGGTAGAAATCCCTGCTTTCTAAATACAACTAGACCCTCAATACTACAAGAAAATTATACAGAGTTTATCTTATCTAAATATTGGTTTTATTCTTTTCTCTATTGATTGCAGACTTTTTTTAAAAAGTTCATTTACTATTTTTCTTGCATTCAACAAATTAGATGAATTATCCATTAAACATTAGCTATATTTCTATGTGATGAAATCAAAGTGTTAGGAAAGGACTACCCAACCACATGAAATAAACCAATCTTACAAGCTGTATACTCTAGCTCCCTTTATTCCAAATGCATATATAAGAAGCAACTTTCTGATTACTATACATTTTACCAGACATATAAAATAGGGATTTCCTTCAGAAAGCAGAATTAATATTCTGATCAGTGAAAACTACAACAAATTAATAAACTGATCTTAGGCAATGCTGCTTCTTATGAATCTGTCTACTAGGGCTAATCAATCACCTTGGGAACAATGATTCAAATAACATTTTTGAACCTCAAGTTGAAGGCTAGTGCCTACAATAGTGACCCACTGAGATGAAAAACATGTGAGGCCTTTACGAAAGCAGCTTGCCAGGCCTGTTTGTGGCTGTACCACGTCTCACCTGTCACCATGTCTGAGGCTGTACTTAAGGAAAAGGCTCAATTCCTGCAGAAGCAGTGAGAAGTGAAAAAAAGAGATTGGCAAGAGAATTCAAGATTTCACAAGTGGAAATTGATTATTACAGCTATGTTCTGTTACCTTCTTTATAAGAATAAATTGATGTATTTAAGTGTCTCACAGAAGAATATGTTAGAGGAAGTTGTTAAGTTTTTTCACAAAGCACATAAGAATAAATGAAAGAAAACACAGTTAAAATCCAGTTGCTTTAAGTCCTCTTAAGAATGAGGTAGAAAAATGAAAGCAAACAGCAATAAAACAAAGGAGGTAGCATAACAAAAATTACTACTTACAATTATTCTGTTATTATAAAACTTATTCACTTCAAAAATCCTATCGTTTTCTTTCTGGATGCCATGTTTAAGCTTTTCTATGTCAAAACGTGTATTCAACCACTCTTCCAAAAACTGGGTCATTTCTTTCCTATTGCTTAGTACTTGTTGAAATTCAGTCTTTATGCTGTGGGAGTCACTTTCTGAAAAATCTTTGAGAATTTCCTGTGTTAAAAAGTAAGCATTGAAGTGTATGAACATTAGAAAAGTTTTTACCTAAACATCATACAAATATCATAAAAATGGGAAAATACCTTACTGAATTCCCATTCTTAATATTTTTGAGTAAATATAGTTCTAGTTATTCTAATTATATTAGAAATAAAATTACAATGTAAAACTTTGTTCTAGTTATTTGAATAGTAAAGTTTTGGCATTACAGGCTATGTAACAGAGGCAGGCCTACACATTCTGCCTGTTAGAATTAAAACCAGAAAAACTAAAAACCTGTGCTTCTGGATGTAACTTTTCTGTGCATGTAGCAGGCCTTCCATGAGTGTTAGGAATGAGATGCTAACCTCACACTTCTGGCTGACAGCAGGACACTCCATGTGGAGCTGCTGCGATAGAAATGTTTCTGACTCCAAGTCATAAGTCTAGGAAGTTTTTAAAGGCATTCAGAGCCTTATTCTGGGGTTCCATGAATTCCCATTTGCTGATATTAAGTACATTTTTCTGTCAGTGGATTCTGAAAGGTTACTCTATTATTTGGTACTCTTTTTCATCTGGCCAGCTGTTACTCTGCAGCTTGTCATTCATTTATTTACTTATTTATGTATGTATGTTAAATTTATTGGGGTGACATTGGTTAATAAAATTAAATAGGTTTGAGGTTTATGATACTATAATACATAGAATGCAGCTTATTTTAAAATTTTGGTAAAAGAAAATGCCTCCAACCACAGGAAAAGGTATCTTCCTAGTTGATTTTTTAAAAAGGGCTTAAAATATGTAACTAAATCTATTTAAAATAAATTATACCTCAATATGTAAATCCATCTTCTCGCTCAATTTGAGGTCCCTTAATTCTCTGGATGGTGCATCATAATCTTGTGGAAGGTGCTGAAGTTGAATTAGCAGTTCATTGTGCTTTTCCACTTCGTCAACAAAAACCATTTCTAATTTATTTATGGATTCGTGTTGTTCCTTCTTTATCATGATAACATTGCTTAACACATACTTGCAGGAAAACAAATTGGGAGATTAAATATATCATGTTTGGAAGATGTTTTAAATATTTAAGGCTAGGACTAACAGTGGGTTGGCATCTCGTTTATCTACTATATCCTCTGATAAGTGAGGAAAAAGAAAAGAGCCTTTCTCTATTCCCAACTTTCTCCTCTTAGCATCTTGGAAGAGTAATTTCTGGTTCCTTATTTCTGGCAGCCTACTAGACAGACCTCATGGATGTACTAAAAATACCTCAGATTCAGTGTTTAAAATGTGACATGGTCTTTCGCCCCTAAGCCCCCAACTTTCTTCATTGCCCTCTTTGTGGTTAATCATACCACCAATCACCTAGGCTTCTCAGCTACACACCTGATACTCGCTTTCAATATCCTCTCCTGCCTATCTTGGTTCGGTAACCAATGTGGGTGTGCCATGCCTCAAGACGTACTTGTCAAGCATATTTAGATGTCTGACTTAAAAGTGATAATAATTTGAATGCCATATGTTCCATGGACTTAACAGATAAATTCTGGGTATCTGATTGTCAGGATTTGTGAAAGATTTGAGGGACAATTTAACTAAGTAGTGCAGAAAACCTGCCCCATACTTCCTTAACTTCTACCATTCCTTAACCTCTTATCATTTGGCCTCCTCCTAAACCACCCAACTGAAGCTGCTTTGACAAAGGTCATTTATCAACAAATTGAGAAGATCTCTTCAGTCCACAGGTCCATATTCTGGCTGTTTGAATTATTGGACATTAAAAAAAAAACCCAGCCTAGCAGCCATTTCTGCACAGGGGCCTCTCACGTAAACTGCACTTCACAAAGGAATCTGCACCGAACCTCTGCCTTCACTGTTTCTGCCATCTGAGCCAACCCTTAGAGAGTAGCTCCTGGGTCCTAATCTCAGCCAATAGGTCTGTGTCTGAGGCTTTCCCCGTCCAATCAGAGCTATGCAATTCCGGCTAATCAGAGCAGCTGTAATCTGACCAATCAGGACTGCTTTTTAGAGGACTCAAACTCAGTATCTGAAGTCTTCACTTGCATGAGGACAGAGCAATCCTCATGAGGGGCCAGGGGCAGGACTTCTGCCCATGTAAGCCAGCTCCCCTCTGGCTCTGAGAGCATGCTTTCCCTTTCCACTTAAGACTGGAGATGGTCTCCCAGGCTGAGCTGAAACACTGAAGATGTCTCAGCAGCGTGGAGTGGTGGGCAACGCAGCCGAGCAGGGCAGAGGAGAAGCCAGAAGGCCACTGGACAGCAGAGCTGTCTGGCTGGAAAGGGGCCTGGCTCCAGGGCCACCTGGCCCCAGAGCTCTTCTACAGTCATGGTGTTTTCACAGTTGTGCTACATCACAATTGAGCTTTTCTGCACTGACTAAAGTTTCCTTCTTCAATGCACCCCAAACTGGGGATAGCTGTAGGAGTTGAATTGCACCAATAACCATGAGTTGACAAAACATACTGAGTTTCTTTTCTTGGATGTTCCATCATAGGTGTTTTTATCTCAGAACATCTCACAGTATTAAATACCTGAGCTCTCCTCATGCTTCACCCCTCTTGCTTTTCCCAACAAATCTGCATATCCACTGCCCACAAACTTGGCAAAGACCAAATTCTGGGAAACAATTAACCTTCTCTCCCTTGCCTTCACGATCAATCACAGGGACCTATTATTTCAAGATTTTACCTATTTCTTTAATTGCTTTCATCCTTTCCATCTATACTAATTCTTCCCTGGTAGTATAATCCCCATAATATCTGATCTGGGCAATCGTAACTGCCCCTTATCTCTTCCTTCTGCCATTAAGGTTATCCAGTGCAAACTCACTTGTTCTTTATCTGCAGTGAAGTGTCAGCAATGGCAATCTGATCATGTTACTACCACCACTTAAAACTGTCCAGCGGCTCCCCATTATTTGCAAAATGAACTCCATTCAAGCTTGACTGCCTGTCTGTCTTCAACTAGTCTTACCTTCTTTAACTTTTTTTCTGGTATGTCATAAAAGGTGCACATACTTCTATCACTGCACTTACTATTACCTGTCTATATGGCTGCCTTGCCCACTAGACTATTTGAGATGTTATTCATATCTCTTTCCCAAGCACCTTAACACAGTGTCTAGGCCTATAGGCAGACCTCAGTTTTGTTGAATTATCAGGTCCTAGGTAAGAATGTTGCACATGTAATTTTTAGATCCACCTAATCTTCAATTCAGTCAGTAGTACATACACTAAGAAGCAAATATGCCAACTCCCAAAGTAGTACATTACTTTGTAACCAAAATTTATAGCAGTCTTAACAAAGATATTAATAAAAAGGTATTACCTTAAGATTCTTCATGACTCTGTAGAATTCCATGGAACACCTTTCGTTTATAGTGAAAAGTTTTTGAATCTGTTTGGTTTGTGGATATGGAAGTGAGAGGTTTCCTTTTATTTTACTTGAAAGCTCTTTTTGGGTTTCAATCTCCTTCTCCAAGTCAAAAGAAAATCTATGTACAAATTCATAATGACTATCCATCTCTGAGTATCTCTTCAGAAGCTCCTAAAGAAAATTAGAATTCATTCAATTTAACAAATGGTTTTGATTTAATAATAAATAGTTCTAGCCTTAGAATTGTAACAGAGCTTATGCTTCAACATTTTCTGTAGGAAAAAAATAAGACCATTGTGTTAAAAGAAAGGAGGAAATTGATATTCTTGATTTTGGATTATAGAAATAATATGATTATTGTGAAAATAAAAAAATTAAATATAAGAAAACCAGAAATAACAATTTTTACCATTTTGATATTTTCTTTGTCTCTTAAACACCTATGATTTGAATGAGCATTTACAAAGTTTAGAGAAATTTGAGTGAATTCAACCTAGCATGTATTTGTAGCTAAAGGCTGAACGCTGCCTTTTGTTTACACTAGAAGTATGAGTTAGCAGATAAACTAACCAAATAACAATCAAAATGCTATTTGCTAGATAGAGCCTCTTCACATCTTTCTATTTCCTAGGATCAGAATTTTCTAATCTTTTACAGAGCCACTTCCTGACTGGGGAAATCGCTGAGACATTTCCTCAACAAATGAAAACTACAATAACTGCCACAGTTTCCTAGGTGAATCGAATAAAATATTTCATACTGTCTATAGCTATACAACCTATAAAATATATACACATTATATGTTAAATGGTATAAAATTATATTTGTAAAAATACTTTTATATCTAAGTTTTAAACTTAGATTGGGTTTCAAATCCTGGTTCTATCAAGTTCCTAGCTCTGTGACATTGGTAAACTACTAAACTTTCTCAGCCTCAGTTTCTTTGTTTATAAATAGAGCAATAAAGCCTATCTCATGAGATAGCATGTGGCAGACACTCAGTAAAGCCCTGGCCCATCAGCTCAAATGACTGGAAGCAATACAGGTGACATAACAGTCCGAATGTAAGTGGAGAAGCTCGTTAGGTTCAAGTTGAAACAATCATATGATAAATAACATGTTTAGTTCAGGCACCTTTGACGTTAATGAGCTCTCTTTTTCATAATTTAAAGAAAAGCTAGTTAGATATTCATTAATTTGGGATGTTGGAGGGGGATTCCTGCCTTTAACCTTAGGATAAATCACTTTATGGTATGGAGAAGTCATTCTCTTGCACTTCTAAAAGATATGTACAGAAAGCTGACATCCGTCAGGAATGTGCTAAACACAAAAAAAAAGTCTTTGGGCATCTTACGTTCTAATAGGGGTGACAGTAAATCTTGCTGGTTTTACCCTCAAAATACAGACTCCAGACATGTCTTTCTACTTCCACTGCTCCCTATCCCAGCTGAGCCACCATCTTTTTGCCTGGATTACAAATGGTCTTCCTTCTTCCACTCCACTTTCAACGGAATAGCTAGAATCACCCCTTTAAAATACAAGTCAGATCATGTCTCTCAAATGGTCAAAACTCTGTAATGGATGTCCATCTTTCTCAGAGTAAAATCCAAAGCCTTTTTAAGTCCCCACAGTCTACCTTTTCCCCATCAGTTCTCTGACCTTATCTCTTACTTGCTTTCTCCCTTCATGATGCTCCTGGAACCCATAGACAAGCCCTCCACAGGAGCTTTGTATGCTCCTCTGGCCTGTGCTGCTTGTCCTGCAGCACGTGGTGTGGCTTGAACCTTCACCTTTACCAGCTATTTGCTCAGTTAGGCCTTAAAATCAAAAGTCCCCACTGTTTTGCTTATGTACATATATATGCACAAATATATTTATTCCATGGAGGGTCCTCTGATTACATCGACCAGAGATTTGCAACTTTCTTCATCTCATGGCATACATAAACTAATTGCTAAAATTTTGCAGCACAGCAAATTTTTTGCTGAGCTGACAAAACGAATTGGTATAATTTTGATTCATTCACACCAGATGGCTGTTGTTGTGTTGTCTGTTGTCATTTTTTAATTTGACACTCAAATGGAAAAGAGGTTGGTGCTGCTGACTAGTCAGGTATTGCAAACTTTAAAAATTCTGCGACACATGGGTTGAAAATCGCTGCCATAGACCCTAAATGGGTACCGATATTGATTTGTCACTTTCATGGGGTACTTACTTTTATCCTAAAGCACTTTTCTCTCAGGCTTTCTGCAAGGTGCTCTTTTCCATCACATAATAACATTTTTTCATATTTTACCACCTCTTTATCATTCTGTTGATCCTGGTATGACACAAAGAAATAAATAAGGCTTTAGCCATAACTACATTCATAGTAATATCTACTTATACTTTTTCAAGTACATATTGTTTATCAAGTTTCAATAGTGGAATGAAATATTACACTTATAATTCAAAAGCAGGTGCAAGGCAACCATACTTGGATGTCTCTCCCTTTCTTCCTCCCTCCCTCCCTTCCCATCTCTCTAAAAGTAATGAATAAAATCTTTTCTTTTTAAAATATATTTTTAAAATTATTATTTTCAGAGAGAGGGGAAGGTAGAGAGACAGAGAGAGAGAGAGAGAGACAGAGAGAGAGAGAGAGACATCCATGTATGGTTGCCTTTCATCTGCCTCCAGTTACAGAACTGGCTGGACACCTGGCTTGCAACCTGGTTATGTGCCCTGGCTAGGAATCAAACCAACGACCTTTGGGTTTGCGGGCCAGTGCCTTATCCATTGTGCCACCAGCCAGGGCAGGTGAATAAAATCTTAAAAAAAAAAATCATTATTGCCAACTAAACCTACAAGCAAAACCATCTGTATTATCCATGGTGTTCCAAGCCCTACTAATATAATCTTCCTATCACTTTGAAACATAAAATACATAGCTTGTTTATGTTTTGCATTTTTGTAAAACATATTTTCTCTCTTTTATTTTATTATAGTACCTAAAATAATGACTAATTATTCAATAAAATATTTGTCAAATGGCTTCAATTTCTTTGTAAATTTAGTCAACATAAAGATGATTCCCAAGTGTCTGATATTTCTATTGAGATTGCCAGTGCTTTTATTTTCCACTTTATTCTTTATGATTGAACTATGAGAACAAAAAAGATTTTTATAGTTTTCATACAATTTCTTGTCTGAATTTTGTTTTTTAGATATTCAACTTAAACAGCCATACTAGAACAATTTCCATTTTTTGTATTCACCTTGTCTTTTTTCTTCTAACTTCATTAACAAGAACCCATGTCTAAAACTCTATCATGTAGAGGTAGAGAAATGGGATATTTACTCTTTTACAAATTGAATCCTTCAAATATTTCTCATTGAGAATAATATAATTTCTTGGTTTTAAATCCCTTTAAAAAACACTTTTAAAAATATATTTCCTATTTGTGTAAAAATTTTTTAATAGTTTCCCCATTACCCTTTATTGCTGGTAGACATTGCAGAGAAATAACAAAATAAACCATTATTACCCTTCTCAAAAAATGAGCAAAACAAGAAAAAAAGAGAGAATAAACTCATGGACATGAAAATAGTGTGGTGATTTCAGGGATCAGGGTGGGTGGTGATGGTGGAGGTAGAATGTATGTGGGGATAAATGGTGATGGAAAGAAAAACTACAAAAAGAAAGACAAAAATCCCAAAGCTTGATTCTTACAAATAGTTACTAGGTAGGGGAAGATTCTGAACTCACTCTAGCTATCATTTTTCTTAAGTTTCCTCTGAATTGGTCTCTTTCCATTTTGAGAGACTCTTTTATCCTCCTCAGCTCATCTCTTTCCTTAGCTACAATTCTTATTTCTTCAAGGCTTTCATGAAGTTTCTTAGTCAAGTGTAAGTTATCCATTTCCACACTTTGCACAGATAAAATTTGAGCCTCACATTGCTTCTTCAACTGTTGCATTTCATTCATTTTTTTATGAGTTTTATTGACAACTTCTTTCATTTTGAGAAGTTGAAGCTCTTTTTTCTGAAGTTCTTGGATCTTGAGATAATTATAAAACAAGTTAGAATGCAAACAGAGCTTCTTCAAGGAAGTAAACTAGCATCTATTTGTTATATATGTACATATACATTTTACACCTTTATCTATATCCTCTCTTATTTTACAAATAAATTTGGACACTACCAAAAAAATAAAAAAACACATACCATTGTCTCTAAATCATCTTTTGATTCATTTAAATCCTTTTGCATATTTGAAATCTGAGTTGCTTTCTCTGAAACTTTTTCTCTGAAGTTATCAATAGTTTCTTGCTGCTCTTTCAAATGCATATGAGCAAATTTTAGTTCCTGTTGTTTTTCCAGATCCTTTAATATTAGAAGAAATTGAGAAATGATAAAATAAACATGCCTTTTCTTAAGCTGAGTAAGTTAAACAAAATCTAAAAAAAATGCATGCCTATAGGTAAAAACCACCACCACTCCACCACTAAATTAGAACAGTGAACAAGGCTATGAAGTAAAAGTTCCCGTGCAGAGCCTCACCCATCACAGCCCTGCTCCTAGTTGAACTCTGCCACTTTTCACCTTTCGTACCATTTGGGCATATTTCTAAATCAATACCACATGCCTTATTCTTATACATAGTGTTCCATTACTCAGATGAACCCCACTTAGCCAGTGCTTTATTGGTGGGCACTTGGATTGCAATGCTGCAGTAAACACTGTTCAATTTCTACCCAAATGTGTGAATCTACTGGTAGGATAAATTTGTAGAAGTGGAATTACCATAGCAAATGCACATGCTGATCAATTTTTAATTAAGATATGTCAAATTGTCCTCCTAAAAGATTACGTAACATTTCAACAACAGTATATTTTATTTCTAAAGGAGGAAGCCTCTTATATTAAAAACATGTTTACTGGATAGAAAGAAGAAGAGCTCACTCTAGCTATGGTTTCTTGTAGGTTTGCCTTGAGTTGGTCTATTTCCAGTTTGAGAATCTCTTCCACTCTTCTTAGATTATCTCTTTCTTTCATTACAGATTTCATTTCTTCAAGGTTCTCATGAAGTTTCTGAGCCAAATTTAAGTTCTCCATTTCTATTTTATCCAGAGTTAAACTTTGGGTTTTGAACTGTTTCTTTAATTGCTCCATTTCAGAATTTTTTTCCTGTGTCTCACTGACCTCTTCTTTTAGCTTTAGGAGTTGATGTTCATTTGCCTTAAGTTCTTGGATCTTAAGATGATCATAAAAATAACATGTTAGAATACAGACAGTTTTTTTTATTTTTTTATTTTTTTATTTTTTTTTATTTTTATTTTTTTTAAATTTTATTATTGTTGTATTCCATCCATCCCCTTTTTGCTCCCCTCTTACAGACAGTTTTTGAGGGAAGGATAAAGACTAGTTTCTAAATTGGTTAAGGCAACAGTTTTCCCAAGTTGCTCTTACAAATACATAATTCCACTCCAATTATTTTCTTTTTAGGTATAATATACACAAGTGCTCTATTTTTCAGTGTATAGCTCAATTATTTTCCACATATGTATACATGTAATTACCATCCAGATTAAAATATAAAACCTTTCTTTCTTTCTTTCTTTCTCTTTTTTTTTTTTTTAAAGATTTTATTACTTTTAGAGAGAGGGGAAGGGAGAGGCAGAGAGGAAGAGAGACATCAACATATGGCTGCCCTTCACCTGCCTCCAGCTACAGACATGCAACCTGGCTTGCAACCTGGTCATGTGCCCTGGCTGGGAATTAAACCAGCAACCTTTGGGTTGGCAGGCCGACAACCTATCCACTGAGCCACCAGCCAGGGCTCAAATATAGAACCTTTCTAAAAGCCCATAAAGTTTTTACATTTCCCATGCTACAACCATTATTCTGACTTCTCATCCTAGATGAGTTTTGCTTGCTTTTGTTGTTATACAACATGACATATTTATCCATTCCCCTGTTGATAAGGCATTTGAGTTGTTTTCAATCTTTCTCTGTTATCAGTAGAGATGTTATGAACACATACTGATCTTTATGTTGAAGCAGGCATTCTTTTTCTCTTACATACATACCCAAGGAGTAGTTATACTGAGCCATAGGCAGGTAAATGTTTAGTGTTAGTAAGAACTGCCAAGCTCTTTTCCAGCTAAACCAATGGACTTCAGGCACAAATAAATCAGATATCTAATCAAAGCCTCCTCCATCCCCTGCCACAACCCCATCTTTTCCTGTAATAGTATCTAAATTTTCTAAGCTATTTGAATATGGTATTTTGTCTGTCTTCTCAAAACTAACACCTCTGAGTTCATCAATAGTGTCCTGGTGCTTCTTCAGATGCATGTGAGCAATTCTTACTTTCTCTTTTTTTCTGGATTCTTAATTATTAGAGAAATTGTAAGAACAGTGATTTAACTTAATTTTAAGTAGTATTTTTTAATGACAGTGATACATTTTCTTAGTAAGAAAGTAATAAAACTATTACTTCTTAGCCTACATTTTTATTTTTAGAAAGTTATAAGCTTTTCCCTCTTTTATCTTCCTTTCCCCACAATCTTCTCCTGCTTTCCAGAGGCAAACACATTATATACATACTATTCTACAGCTTGCTTTTCCCATTAAGTTATTCTGAGATTCCAAATTAGAACACTTGAATCTATTTAATTTTTTTTTTCACCTGTTGCATTGTATTCTGACATATTGCTTATCTTTACCCAGTTTCCTTCTGATGGACATTTAGATTGTTTCCCATTTTTTATTACAAATTGTCACAATGAATAGCCTTGTGGTTTATCTGTGTGTGTATATTTATATCAAAGAAGGGTTCATGGCTGGCAGAAAAACACCAGGAAGAGGTCTAAGTGTAACTTACATTAGCTTCTGTTTCTCTGAGGCTTTCTTTGAGCTGGTCTCGCTCTGTTCTGAGGGTTCTCTCCATTCTTCTTAGGCTATCTCTTTCCTCAGTAACACATTTTAGTTCTTCAAGGTTTTCATGAAGTTGCTGAGTCAACCTTAACTTCTCTGTTTCTATACTTTCCAAGATTGAATTCTGGGCCTCCAATTGCTTCTTCAATTGCTCTGTTTGATATATATTTTCCCTGAGATCATTTCTTACCTTCAAAAGTTGATGCTCTTTCTCCTGAAGTTCTTGGCTCTTGAAATAATCACATAATAAATTAAAATATAAACAGATATTGATAAAAAGCTAATCAACAGTGTCTAAATTATGTAGACGAATCTTTACCTGTCCTCCATTTTAGGCTAATTCCTATTCTATTTCATTACACAAAACATTTAGTTCAAACGGTTAATTAGGCAACAACTTAAAAGAAATACCTGTGCTTTTAAGGCACTATTTTTGTTTTCTAAATCCATTTGCATAATTGATATTTCATCTGTCTTCTCCGAAACAATCCTTCTGAGTTCATCAATAATTTCCTGGTGCTCCTTCAGACCTGCGTGAGCAATCCTTAATTCCTCTTGCTTTTCCAGGTCCTTTATCATTAGAGAAAGAAAAATAACATATTCAGAGTTAAATAACAAAACTCAGAAAAAAATATCAAAATTCACAAAAACAATAATTCAAACTATATGTAAAAAAGTACAGGGTAAACAGTAAAAATGCCATTCCCTCCTCATGCTTCCTAGAGCCTATCTTCTAAGTGACATTCATACGCTAATACGTGCTACATATACTCTGCAATTTCCCTATTAGGATACTTCCAAATCAGCACCAGAGCACTACCTCATTCTTTATCTGTGACCTCATATTCCGTAGTCTGAATGTGCTGCACTTATTTAACTAGCCCCCTACTAACAGTTAGAATTTTCCCTGTGTGTTTTTTTTGTTTTGTTATTGCAACTTGCTGCAATGACTAGTCTACAAATATCTTTGCACAACTGTCCTAATGCGTGCAGGATAAATAGCAACAACTGAACTATCTGAGACAATGAATAAATACGCCTACTAAAATATTTGGAAGACATTACCAAATATACCCCTCCTTTCCTCCTTCAACCTTCCCCAACGTTGGACCAGGGTTACACTCCTACTGACCCTCCTGCCGATGGTTCTTTTGGGAAACAATGCCATATTTACTAGAAGGGGTAAAGATGGTAACTTACTCTGATGACACTTTCTCTTAGGTTTTCCTTGAGCTGGTCTCTCTCTCCTTTGAGAGTCTCCTCCACACTTCTGAGGTCATCTCTTTCTTCTGTAACAGATCTCATTTCTTCCAGGTTGTCATGGAGTCTCTGAGTTAACCTTATGTTCTCCATTTCTAGGTTTTCCAGGGTTGACTTTTGGGTTTCAAGTTGTTTCTTCAAGTATTCCATTTCACATATTTTTCCCGGAGTCTCATTTATAGCTTTCATCTTAAGAACCTGCTGCTCTTTTTCCTGAAATTCTTGATTCTGAGAAAATCATAAAACAAGTTAGGGCATATACAAAGTTTTTAGGATAAAGGAGATGTTTTTCTAAATCTAGTCAATCATCTTTACGTTGAGTTTAATGTATGCATTGTTTTCTCCCATAGGGATGTAAGGAACACAAGAATGAGATGTCATTTTCCAACTTAAGAAGACCTACCTTTTCCCACAATTCAGCATCTAAATTATGTAACTCTCTCTGAATATTTGCTCCTTGATCTGTCTTCTCTAGAATATCCTTTGTATTAATAGTTTCTTGGGACTCCTTCAGAACAATGTAAGTTTTTAGTTCCTCTTTGATTTTCTGTCCCTTTATGATTGGAGTAAAATGAATAAAATTAATAGTAAGCATCACTGTTTCCGCCGCAACACTATTTTTGTTCCCAAAAAGACATGAGAGAAACTTACTTCAGCTATAATTTCTTTATTGCCTTCTCTGAGTTGGTCTCTTTCCATTTGAAGGGCTTCTTGCACCCTTTTCAGTTCATCTCTTTCTTTAATTATAATTTTTATTTCTTCTTGACTTTCCTGAAGTCTCTTAGTTAACTTGAGCCTCTCACTTTCTATGCTCTCTAGTGATGAATCTCTGACTTTGAGTTGCTCCTTTAATTGTTCCAGTTCACTTAATTCTTTCTGAGTCTCACTGATTTCCTCGATGCAAATAAGTTTTTCCTGTTTCTCATGAAGCTCTAGCATCTTAAAATAATGACAGCCAAAATTACATACACATATTAATAAAGTGTGTTTATGTATGTGTTTATGTAAATACATGTATGTATATGTTTTTGTGTGTATATATATGCATAGATATGAGTGGGGATCAAAAAAGCCCTAGAATTTATTTATAAAAGTTACGTATTTATTCTTACATGCTTAAACTTCAGTCATCTTCCAAGTACTCTCCATCTGATGTAATATACCTTGTGAGACCTTTTTTCCACTGCTCAAGACAGTTTTGAACTCATCAATTTGATGCCTTTCAGTGCTTCTGTCATTTTTTGTTTCACCTCTTCCACATCAGCAAAATGTTTCCCTTTGAGGGATTTTTTCATTTGGGGAAAGAAAATAAGTTGCTTGGGGCAAGACTGGGTGAATAGGGAGGGTGGGAAATGGGGGTCATGCTGTTTTTGGCTAAAAACTGCTGAATACTCAGCACAGTGTGGGGAGGTGCACTGTAAGTCACCCATCATGAAATGGGCAAATGTCCATTCCATAAAATATTCAATGAAGCTGAATGCAGCCGCTCACAATAACACCAGCTGGTACACTGATACTGGTGGGTTCTAAGGACACTCACCTAGCACGGGAAACCTGTACTACAAGTGGCCCACCTTTTAGAAGGTAATTCCATTTTTTTTTGAGTTATGTATATATATTAAAAAAACTAGCCCTGGCTTGTGGCTCAGTGGATAAGGCACTGGCCTGCAAACCCAAAGGTTGCTGGTTCGATTCCCAGTCAGGGCACATATGAGGTTGCAAGCCAGGTCTCCAGCCAGGTCCGTAGCTGGAGGCAGGTGAAAGGCGACCATACAGGGATGCTTCTCTCCCTCTCTGCCCCTCTCTCTCAAAAACAAACAAATAAAATAAGGAAAAAAACAAAAACAAAAACAACACAAAAAAAGAACCCCAGTAGGCTCTCCAAAACAATTTAGTATATAAATAGTAAGTAGTCTTTGTAATTCAGTTAGCTACCTCCCTCAGGTTTTTATCCCCATTGTTTCTTAACCCTTGAATTTACCTTTTTCTGTAATCCATCATTGGTTGTTTCTATTTTCTTTTGAAAGCTTGATAGTTCAGCTTCCCTCTCTGAAAGATTCACTCTCAGCTTATTAATAGT
Organism: Noctilio leporinus; assembly: GCA_004026585.1. Classification (NCBI taxonomy): domain Eukaryota; kingdom Metazoa; phylum Chordata; class Mammalia; order Chiroptera; family Noctilionidae; genus Noctilio; species Noctilio leporinus. The sequence continues at coordinate 47,220 of PVIW01003499.1, read as the reverse complement.
TTCCTCCTGTTCTTCCAGGTGACAATGAGCAACTTTAAGCTTCTCTTTGGCATCCAGGTGCTTTAATAGAGGATATTTATAGGAACATAATAATCATTACATTCTAATTCCTTTTATTTTTTAAAATTTAATTTTATTGTTGTTGTATTATATCTATCCCCTTTTTATTCCCCTCTGTTCCCTTTCCCACCCACCCATTCCCCACCAAAGTCAATCCCACTTGTCCTGTCCATGGTTCTTCCATGCTAGTTCCTTGACTAAACTGCTCCCCTTCTTTGCCTCCTCCTTCTCCCTCCCTGCTCCGCCTGTCCGTCTATTCATTGTATTCATGTATTTGGTTCTGTTTTGCTTATTTGTTTTGTTCATTATTGTCTGTAATGGGTGAGATCATATGGTATTTGTCTTTCACTTTTCTAAAGCTTTAGTTTCTACAAAAAATTTTACTTAGAAAATATTTAAAAGAAAATCACACATCTATAGGGAAAAGAATGCAACCTACTTTAGCTACAATTTCTTCCATATTTTCTTCAAGTTGGTCATTTTTAGACTGAAGAACTTCCTGCAGCCTTTGTAGGTCATTTTTTTCCTTAGCTATAGATTTCATTTCCTCCTGACTCTCTTGAAGTCTCTCAGACAATTGGAGTTTTTCCATTTCTAATCTTAGCAGTGCTGACTCTTTAGCTCTGAGTTGCTCCTTCAGTTGCTCTATCTCACTGATTATTTCCTTAGTGTCACTGTCTTTTTCCTTCTTATTAAAGGGCTGCTCTTGTATGTCTTGAGCTTCTTGGATCTTAAGAGAATAGTAAAATAATACATTAGATACCCAAAAATAATTTATTTTAGGGGAAAAGAAATTAGGACACTTTCTAAAATAACTAAGGCAGGATTTAATGATTCATTTAGAGAGCAATCTTCGCACTTCTCCACTCGTACACTTTTCAGGTATTTAGCACTTACTTACTGAGGGCTCGCTGTGATGCCAGCATGCTATTACAGGCTGGAGATAAACCAGGAATTGAGACATATAGGACCGCTGCTGTTTTGAGACACTTTAGGGGGAAAGTAAACATCATGCCAAATCTCACCAAACAGAAGCACTGGTTTCTCCTAAGGTATTAGTAGAAAAGCTAACCTACAGTGAGTGATGGGGTATGGTGAAATTGGTAATACTGCAGGTAAGGAGACCAGAACATCTGAAAGCCCTGAGGTGGGGAAGGGCAACAGACTAGAGTTGCTGGAGCATGATGAACAGGAGGAGGAAGAGAGAACTGAAATAATGCTGGAGACATGCAGGGTCTGGGATCCAGGGTCTCCTAGGTCTTGGAAAGGATTCTGGTCTTTGGTCAAGAGTAACAATTCACTATTAAAGTGTTTTAAGAAGAAAAGATTGCCTGGGCTGAGAATGAAGAATAAACTAGAGAAGTATAAGAATGCACGTGGGGAATGAGTTAGGAGGCTACCGCACACAGTCAAGGAAGGAAAGAAAGGTGGCTTGGATTACAGTGCTAGCAGTGTAGGGAGAAAAGAGGGAGGATTTCACACACACTCACTTCGAAATCCACACGGTGTGGTGTTTGCATTATAGAGTGAGTGGGGAGGGCGAGATGGTAGTGGGATAATCTCCAGAGTCCTGACCGATCAGTGAGGAAGGCAGTAGTGCCTTATGAGATGCTGAAGGAATAGATTTAAAGAAGGAAAAAATATAGTATTTTTGGCTTCACCCTTTCCTATAATATGGCATTGCTTCTTCTAAATAATTTTGAATATATTTTAAAAAAAAAGCTATCTTCTCTGAAACTCAGTTTCAATAGTTTCTGAGTATTTATGAGCAAATTTTAGCTCTGTTTCCAGTTACTTCATTATGGACTGAATTTTGTCCTCCAAAAATTTGTTGAAAACCTATCCTCCAAAGTAACTATTGGAGATATGGCATTTAAAGAGGGTAATTAAGGTTAAATAGGGTCAGAAAGATGGGACCCTTATCCCACAGGACAGGTATATTTTAAGAGGCAGAGATACCAGACACTATCAGCTAAAGTGCACAGAAGAAAGGTCCTGAGAAGATGCAGAAAAAGGGCACTATTTGCAACCCAGAAAGAGAGGCCTCCCCAGAAACAAAATTTTCAGGTGCCTTCAGGTCCTTAACCTTGGACTTCTAGATTCCACAACTAGAAGAAAATAGACTTCTGTTGTTTTGGCCACTCAGTCTATGATATTTTGTTATGGCAGTCCTAGCACACTACTGTAATATACCTCCCTGCTTTTCTTTTATTCTCAACTTGAGGACTTGCTCTCTGATTTTGAGAGAGAGAGAGAGGGAGGGAGAGAAGGAGAGAAACAATGATGGGCTGGCTGCCTCCTTCATACATCCTGACCAGGGACTGAATTCACTCCAAGCATGTGTTCAAGACTAGGAATTAAACCTGTGACTTTTTTTGCTTGCAGGATGATGCCCAACCGAGTCACACCGGTCAGGGCATACCTCCCTTAAAAAAAAAAAAATCATTATTAGCATCTTAGCCTTTCTTGTGTATTAATTAAATAACTAGTAAAGCAGTTTTTCTCCTAAGGTCTCAAAAAATGAGTCATACTACCTAGAACAAATGAAGGTAAGATTTAAGCACTTAATAGTAAAATTATGGCCAAGATCTAGAAGTAGACATAAATATACACTGATTTTATAGTGAACTCTAAACAAGTATTTTAGCTATAATTAATAATAAGCATTCAACCTGTTTTACCTTCCAAGAATTCAGAATGGTTTTCAAAGGCATTTAAAGTATATCAGGCTTCAGAAACTATTAGCTCAAAGTCTGAACTAGTATTTTTGCCTTTTTCTTTTCAAATTTGTTGTAAGCCGTTATATTTCAAAGATACTAGGGTGAAGTTTATGGGCTATTGTTAGTTATGACCACTGTGAGTCATAAATAAGATTGTGATTACCATCATGTACTTAAGTGTCTGAGTTTAAGATGAAAGCTCATATATATATATATATATATATATATATATATATATATGAAAACTTTAAACAGAAGTTCTTTACCTCTTTCTGAAATTCATCCTTGGTTTCTCCTATGTTTTCCTCTATATGCAACTTCTTCGAGCTTTCCTCAGAAATTTTCATTTTTAGGGTGTTAATGGTTTCTTGGTGTTGTTTCAAAGACTCGAGAGCATTTCGTAATTGTTCTTGGGTGTCTATGTTCTTTGTCAGAGAAATAAGAAATCATTTCCATTAGAATAAGGTGAAACAATGAAAATAATTTTGTAGTTTGTACTTGATCATTAATAATTAACAGCTCCTGTTTTTAAGGGGGCTCTGAGTTTTCAATGTTTAATCAGCTGAACCTTACCATGTGTACAGTATCTTCAATGTCACTTTTGAGTTGGTCTCTCTCAATTTGCAGGCTCTCTTGGCGTTGTCTGAAGTCGTCTCTTTCTAGGCTTAAGGTTCTTACTTCTTCTAAGGTTTGTTGAAGCTTCTCAGTTATCAGTGCTTTTTCCTTTTCTACAGTTTGCAGCCTAGAACCTCTGCTTTCTAATTGTTCCTTCAGCTCTTCCACTTCATTTAATCTCTCTTGACTCTGTTCAAGTTCTTGGGTTTTATTTTTAGAGAGGTTTTCTATTTCCAGATTTATTCTTGCATTCTCTTCAAGGACCATGTTATATTTTTGTTCAAATTCAATATGACCATTTTTAAAATGTTGGAATTCTTGATCCATGTTTTCATAGTTCAACTGTGTAGATGCTAAGTCATCTTTAGTTTTCCCAATTTCTTCAAGTAAATCTTGAATTCTACTCTCCTTATGAGTTAATTCAGAAAACAATTTGTCTTTTTCTGATGTTACGAGAAATAGCTTTTCAGATTTATCATTTATCTATTTGGGGAAAAAAGGGAATACTTAGCTATGTTAACAATGTATGACTTAATGAAGCAGTTTTCAGGAAAAAGAACTTTTGTGCAAAAAAAAAAGACACTAAATTAAGTAAAGATTTGACTGAGAAACAGCAATGTTTTTATCATCACATCTCTTTGCCAGTATATTTTATTTAACTTTACCATCAAAACAAGAGTTACTTGCTTAAATATGTGTTTACCTCTTTCCTTAGCATTTCTACTTCTGAGGGTAAAGATGTCAATTCTGAAAGCAAATTAACTTTTTCATGCAAGGCTTCATTTACTTCAACTTCTTTCTTCAGTTCTTTTTGGAGATCTATAATCTTTCTTTCCAATTCCAAGTTACACAGCAAATCTAGGAAATTATTGGTAAATAATAATTTCCTGCAGTTATTGGCTCATCTTAAGCTATATATACATAAAATTTTAATCAGATTAAATAAAATTTATTTTAAAAAGAACCAGCATTAATAAACAGCTAATCTAATTGTTAATTTTTAAAAAATATGTTATAGGTATACAACATTATAATTTGTATGCACTACAAAGTGATCATCCCCCCAAAGTCTATCCACCACTAGACTCTTATAATAGCTCCTGAATCACTTTTTTCAAGATCAGGTCCAATTTACTTGAGAAGTAATTTTTAACCCTTATGATTTGAAGTCCATGGAAACATTTATATATACTGATACAAATAATATTGAAAGTTAATATTAAATTTATTAAATTGATTAAATTGATTAAAACTCAGAGAATAATGGATTTTTAATTATTGGAACATAGTTGCCAAATCCTTTAGGCATATTTTTACAAAAAGTCAGATTTGCAAAAACGTAGTCTGAAATTACAAAATACCTCTTGGAACTTTGCCATTTATAAGGGAGGTGAGTCTTGTTATTTCGTTAAAAGAAGATTGTAATTCTTTCTCCAGATCAATTTGTATTTTCTTTTTCGCTTCCAGCCGACTTTGATATAACTGATTATCATTTTCCACTTGCTTGCACATACTTTCAAGTTCTCTCTATTGAGAAAAACATTGCAAATTCACAAAAATATACTGATCATTACAAATGCTTTATCATAAACATTGCAAAAATCACTTACCATTTTTTCTTTCAACTCCAGATTTTCACTTCTAAGAAAGGCTGATTCTCTCTTGGCATCAAGGGCTACGGCTTCAGCATCAAGCAGAGTCTGTTTTTTCTGTTTTAGGTCTTCAGTGTCTTCCTAAACACATGACAAAAAGGATTTAGTGAAATCTAGCTTTTTCAGAGTTAAAAAATGTTAACACACTTTTGTTCAGCTAGCATGCTAAAATTCCCTATGCATTTTTATTTTAAGTTACACTCTAGAACATGACAGGCAAGTAGTTGCTAATTAAAATTAAGAATATTAATTCATAAATTTAAAAGAAAAATAATCAAATTGGAAAATTTCCTACTGAAGAGGAAGTGCAAATGACCTATAAATACATGAAAAAAAAAATCAGAAGTCCCATTTCCAGAGAGAAGGGATAAGGACAGTTAACATGACTTTAGCTTACATAAATTCAACCATGTGTCCTTGGCAAAATATTAACGCATGAATGAGTGAATGAAATGAATAAAGAGTAAGAGGTAAACAATTTTTAAAAAGTGAACAATTCAAGCCCTGGCTGGTGAGGCTCAGTGGATTGAGCACTGGCCTGCAAACCCAAGGGTCACCAGTTCCTTTCCCAGTTAGCGCACATACCCAGGTTGCAAGCCAGGTTTCCAGCCAGGTCCCCAGCTGAAGGCAGGTGAAAGGCAACCATACATTGATGTCTCTCCTTTTCCTCCTCCCCCCATTCCCCTCCCTCTAAAAATAATGAATAAAATCTTAAAAAAATAAAAAGAGTTAACAATTCTGTTTGCTACTATCAATCTTAACTTTCTAGGATTATATGAAAGCACCTTTCTTACCCATGGCCTCAGAACAGTGAGAATACTTTTTAAAAGTTATTTGTCAATAATAAAAGGAGCAAAAGAGTATTAACAGAAATTAACAAAGAGTACTCTGAAACATTCAACAACAAAAGAACAATAGAAACTAATATTTAAAGAAATTGCCACCTTTTTATTTATAGAATTTCAAGCAACATATTTTTATTGAGAAAATTGGGGGAAATTACTGTTATCTTTTCTTAAACAGGTGTTAAAAACTAAAATCAAAATGATACTTTCTTGAATTAATCAGGTGGAATTGATAGCAAATAGAAAAAAACAACTTCACCATGAGATTCAATGTTGTTTACTTAATGCTACAATCTTATACTAATTGAAGTCATCTAGAACAGTTTCTGAAAATACTCAAACTGTCAAAAATGGTTACTTAAATTGAGAATGCTTTCATGTCAGTGAAATGCAACTAATAACATTTATAAAAACATGCTCAATCATGTATGTTTTATAGTTCTAGATACTTAACAATGTAAGTGCTCACCTGAAAAGGCTGACTATGCATTTCTGCCTGCATTTGTATAAAACAAATTGAAAAACTGAAAACATATTAAAAATTACTAATTTTAAATGGAAGCTTATCACAAACGAATTTACATTTATTAAAAGGATGACATCCTCCACTCTCTGTGAATGGGTCTTTATCAGTAAAAATGGTAATGTTCCTAATTTAGTCTCTCATAGAGTACTGATAAGATTACATAAATTATACGTCAAACAATTAAGATAATGCCCAGCATGTAGTTGGCTCAATATAAGTATCTGCTATAATGATAATAACGATGGTATACTATAAATATGAATATGATCACACAACAAAATAATCCTGATTTTTACCAATGAGTATGACAAATCCATTTTCATACTTTCTGACTTCTGAGAGTCTATGTATTCCTGTAGTTTCTTAATCTGGTCTTCTTTTTCTCTAAGCAGGTCTACTTTTGAACTTAGTTCATTCTAAAAATATCAAAGAAGAGTAAGACAATTTAATTGTATTTGAATTCTAAGGGATTAAAAACAGCTTATCTTTTACAGTTTAAATTGCTAGACAGTAAAATTTAAAGAGTTGACATTTATAAAATATAATTCCTTTTGTTTTCTGAAATCATGTTCAATTACGTATGATTTATTTTATAGTTCTAGATCCTTATCAGTATAAATACCAACATAAATGCTCACCTCAAGATCTTGATTATACACTTCTGCATGCTTAACTAAATTCTTTAAGTTCGATATTTCATGAATTAGTTGCATCTGTAAGAGCATGTGAACAGGCAACAGAGCAAACCAATAGTTAATAATGCAAAAAAAAAAAAAAAAAGTATTGAATTACTACTTCCGAATCACCCAGCACAGTAAGAAGGGTCTGAGAGATCACTTACTCAAGCTACTGTAACAAATCACCTCATTATTTACAAGTACAAAAAAATCAAAACAACCCCAAATCAAACATGAAGCCCAATCAACCAAAGAAATCTGAAAACACCAGGAAGCAAGCAAAAAAAAGAAAGGAACCTTAGCATGACCCAAGTAACATTTGCCATCTGTTAATAAAGCCACAATAAGTTCAAAAGCAAATTAGCATGCATCACTTGGTGGGGTGGGATAAAGTAGTAATCAAACTAAATAACTATACTGCTAATAGACTTTTGTTTTGGTTAAGTACAAAATGTATTTATCCTAAAAGATTTTTTCTTCTGATAAATTATCCATTTGGCTTTACAATGGCATACTTTTTAACAAATTGTGATTTGGAATTTAGGTTTGGATTAGAATAGATTCATGGGGCCTTTACAATACTATTACTGCTCACCAGAGTTACACAGATATAAATGGGATTATCAACTATTATCTTTTTTGTTTATTTTAAAGGAAATATTGGAAAGTTAATGCTTTACTTTATATTTTCAACTGTCTAAAGTATAAATGCAAATCCTGTAGAATGTAAGGGGTTTACAAAAATAGCAACTTATTGAAATAAATATTTTCATTTTTTTCATGGAATCAATAAAAATTATGAAATATTTTTAAAAATTAAAAAAAAAAAATATACTTGTCAATTCAGACTGGCTCCATTTCAAGTGCCTAACCCGTTCATTATTGCAGGGATATATATGACATCCCAAATGTCATATTGAAAGGGTTAACTGACACATGTAATAGTGGCTATCCTCTTATTCAAGCAACATTTTAGAAATTCATTCTTTTACCTTTTCTTCCATTTCTAATTGTGTAAGTAAATCACATTTACTGACAATAAACTAAATAATCAACCTTAATTTTTGAAAGTTTTCAGAAAGAAAAATTCTCCCACTGGTATGTGAAACGACACTTCATTTTAACTATTGGAAACAGGAAAAGATTAAGTAATTTTTGTAATGAACTGAGTGTAACTGGTAAATGATATATCATTTAAGATGCTGAGCATAAAGAGAAAATGTACAATATGATCAAAAGTTAATCCATTGCTACACAGAAAATATACTGCAGATTTCAACTGTAATTTGCAGCAGGTGACATGAAATTTAACTTGAAAAAATCACCAAGTTGTGAAAATCATAAGATTAAATAGATCAAGTTAAAATAGGTAGAGGGTTGAAATTTCTCTTGTTCTCTGAGCATGACGATACTTATTCTTGTTTATTTCTCCCAAAATTACCATGTAAGTACTCTGCATTACATTATTCCCACTTAAAAATTATGTACAACTTTGGTGATTTTTGATGAAACCCTTAGGCAAACCAGGGCACATACCCTAAGGCCATAATTTTACTTACATTCCCTGTTTGTTAAAACTTTTTCCCCACATGTATATTTTGGAACAAATTTTACTGCATACACATAGACTTATTATACACACAGACATTTTTAGTTTAACATGTAAAATAGCCATCTCCTCTTAATAAAACTAGTTTTATTGATTGAAGTCCAATATTCTTTACATGACATTTTACATTTTGTTCGTATGCAAATTTTAAAACAAGTTAAATGAAAATGGAGAACTTACTGACTTTCACTTCCCAGAATATAAAGCCTGTGAAATGTAGGAGTTATTTTAATTTTTAGGTAGATGGAAATAATAGTTATGGTACAAAAGTCTTTTTTCCCTTTAAAAAAGTAAATAGTGTGAGAAACTAAACAATGATGCTGAGGAAAAAGAACTGTGTCCCTTTCGGGTATTTATATAGAAATTAGAGAATTATCTGGAAATTAACTCATATTTTAGCTATACCAAAACACTGACTCTTATTTTTTTAGGGGATTCATACATTACTTCACAGTGTAATACTGGCTATGAAACCTTGTTACAGAAAAATGAATTCGCATTAAGAAATTCTGCAAAAAATTGATAGTGTCTCTGCAGTATGAAATTTCTTGAATCTTTACATTTACGTTCCCAAAGTTTCATGGTTTCTGGGTTAGGTAGGTTCTCTTAACATGAACCTAATATTGTATACTTAGAAAATTGAAGTGGCCTGTTTCATTTCTAAAACTTCCATTAAAACTATTTAGTATTAGTTATATACTAATTTTCACAATAATTCTAAAATGTTCTATTTATTTAGTGATATACTTTCTAAAAAAAACCAAATTCCATTAATATGTAATATACATACATAAAACATTTAGCTAGATATGAAACTTTCTTCACTGCAAATCTATTAATAGGCAGATTTGCTAAACTTTCACAAAGATGTTTTGAAGTCCTTTTTCTTGTGCATAAGCACAGATAAAACAAATACAACTTAACTATTTTAAAAATAATATGTATGACTTATTTTTAAAATTCTGTAAAACGTGTATGCATGTGGGAAATGGCTGATCCTCAATCTCAACTTTTTAAGTAAGTATCTTTAAGAGAATGATACATCTTTTAAAATGTGTTGTTTTAGTTTAGTTTCATGTTTCCACATCCTTACCTCTTGATCTTTTTCTGCTTTTCTTTCTAGAGCCTCAAATTCATCCAAATCATTCTTTTCTTTTAATTTCAATTCCATTTCTTCATTTTCTTTTCTTAGTTTTTCATAGTCTAATACCAGATTATCATAATCAGTACGAAGTGAATTCAGCTCACTTTCTAAGTTTTCCTATTGTAAACAAAACCAGACTTTCAGGTTAAGAAGAATTCAGATCATATGTTTGTTTCCTTAACTAAAATTTGGATTAGTCAATAATTGAACCATGAATCAATTGGTATTTAGGCCATTCCCTTTTCCAATATCATCCTATTATAGTAGTTCAGCTTGATTCACAGTAAAATAAAGGGTTTGTATTTTTCCTAAACTAGCTAACTTAGACTAGAAGTCTATTTTGAAAGGGGAAGAATAAAAAACAAGATCATGTAAACAAATGCTCTGCCTGTGCCTGACTGAAAAAGTTCAGTCAGGAGTAGGAGGCAGGGTGCATGATGGGAAGTCCGTCTTACTACAGATCATTAAGATCTTTAGGGATAAAGCTGATAATATACTTTCCACCTGTCTGATTTCTGTTTTATTTTTCTGACGGCTCTGAATTTAGGAAGTGAAACAGAGGTATTCATCTCTAAAACTCTTATAGCTGTTAGGTTTTACCATACTCAACAGAGAAAACAAAAACTACCACCACCAGGGGTTTCACAAAAACAAAAAACTTCTAGAGTATGCTTTAAGGACACAAAAGCACTTTACCAATTATACTTAATGAATTATAATAACTAATTATGACTAAGTTAATAGTGATTAACTAATAATAATTCCCAAGAATGGATGCAATTTTATTCCAAAATTAAAATGAAATTTTCTTCAACAAATACATATACAGAAGTATACATAGTTCTTTGAACAGCGGCCTTGAAGGTTACCATGGAATCTAAATTTATTAAGGTATTCACCATAGGAGTCTTTATTACTAAAGTTCTGATAAGGCCATATATTTATTTACTTCTATTTTTCATTATTATTTGGCAATATTACCTCTCCTTGATGCATCATTCTACTATATGCCTGAGAGTTTTGACACTTTTAATATCAGCCCTTTTTTACCCTCAGAGGATTTTCCAAGACAAAACAGAAAAAATAAACCGTAGTTACCAAGATCCACTGGTGATCCACTAGTAGCAGATAGTAATAATAGTTTTACACAGTTTTACCTACTACCAGACACATGTTTGATAAAGTTTTTAGCTTCCTTAGGGATGGCAATTATCAACTGGAAGTCTAACAAGTGGGGAAGGAAGCCTTCCCCACTTCTATTTAATTAGAATCAAAATAGTTAATGAAATTAAGTCAGAGCTACAACAACAGTAAACACCAATAACAAATTATTTCTAAAAAGAGAAAAATGATGATCTGTAAAATACATTTAAGTTACCTGACTTAGCAGCTTTGTTGCTGGGTTCCACTCTATATCAGTTAGAGTATCAAGGGTGTTACTGAGAACATCAGCTTCTGAACAGACAGCTATAATCAGGGGGAAAACAAATTTATCCATTTGTATGCTAGTAAAAGTCAAGCTGAAGATTATTTGAAAAAAAAAAATTACTTTAAAAATATTTTATTTATTATTTTTAGAAAGAGTAGAAGGGAAGGAGGTCAAGAGGGAGGGAAACATCCATGTCTGGTTGCCTTTCACCTGCCTCCAGTTATGGACCTGGCTGGAGACCTGGCTTGCAACCTGGTTATGTGCCCTGGTTGGGAATTGAACCAGTGATCTTTAGGTTTGCAGGCCAGTGCCTATCCACTGAGCCACCGGCCAGGGTTTATTTGAAAAATTCTAGTCAGGTTCTCTCTGGGTAACTCAGTTGGGTGGAGCACTGTTCCAATATGCCAAGGTTCAATCCCCAGGCAGAGCACATATAAAATCAACCAATGAATGCATAAACAAGTAGAACAATGTATTGATGTTTCTCTTTTCCTCTGAAGTCAAATAAAATTTTTAAAAAATTCTGATGAAATGTAATAAGCTCAAATTAGCTAATATGTGTTTTATAGTATAACTGCCAAAAAATATAAATGACAGATGAGATCATTTATAGTATTTTATGAATTAAGATCACTGACTAGAATTAGTAATAAAATATACTTGTAGAATCCTTAATACAGTATAGGAAAAAAGAAAGTTTGAATTTGAGATTTGATCACTGTATAGTTTTTAAAATGCCCCTAAAAATACTAAAAATGTTAGACACAAGTTTGAAATAGTTTCTTGTGTAAATGCCACCTTTTCAAGATTAGCAAAGTTTAAGGCCAATGTTATATGAATGCTAATTTAATTAGATAATGACTAGAATAAAAACAAACAATAAAAATATCTTTCTTATGTGCTTTAATGACAGTGCATCATTCTTAAGATACCTGGAAAAAGAAAACTTAAAAGTTCACTTTCTTATTTTATTTTTAGCTTCCAATGTAATCACATCTAAATTGCATACATTTTGTTTATTTATTTTTGATTTGTTTTGTTGTGACTTTTAAAAGATTTTTATTTTACTATTTTTTTTTAACCAGGGAAGAGCACAAATGCAGTCCCCCTCTACCACAAGTTATGGAGTGGAGTTTCCCACATTTGGGGAAATCGCAGGGGTCAGCACATCCGGAGCGCAATGGATAAGCCTCGCCCTGGGAAAACTATCTTTTGTGATCATGGTATCTCCCCTGCCAGGTAAGTATGTTGTTGTGACTTTTTTTAACTTTATTTTTATTGTTGGCACTATTACAGATGTCCCAATTTTCTCTACCTTTGCCCAGTTTCTCCCAGCTCTCACCCTCCTTCCCTCTGGCCATCACCACACTGTTGTCTGTGTCTACAGGTTATGCTGCGTGTTCTTCGGCTAATCACCTTCACCTTCTTTCATGGGTCCACCCCTCTACTCTCTCCCCTGACAGCTATCAGCTGTTCTATGTATCCAAGCCTCTTCTATTTTGTTTGTCAATGTATTTTGTTAGTTAGATTCCACATACAAGTGAGATCATATGGTATAAAATACATACATTTTATTTAAATGTGTTTACACATATACTGAGTTATAAGTAAAGTCTCCCATTGTAGGGCACTTTTATAATTTAAAAAAAGAAGCTCATGAACATGGACAACAGTGTGGTGATTGCCAGGTGGAAGAGTTAGTGGGGAGGTGGAGGAGGGGATAAGGGGGATATGGAAAGATGGGACAGGCTTGACTTGGGGTGGTGAATACACAATACAGTGTAGACATGATGTGTTGTAGAACTGTGCACCTGAAACCTATATAATTTTGTTAACCAGTATCACGCTAATAAAATCAATAAAAAGGAAAAAAGTAAAATAAAATAAAAGCACTCACATTCATCTATTTTTCCTACTAAAGTTATAGTAGTCTTACGGCTTTTTGTTATATTTGATGGCATACTAAATTCATTTACATAGTTTGAATCCTTCATTTTGTTAATTTTGCCAGGACACCAAGTGACTCTTCGTTTTATCTTAGCCTAAAGAAGAAGAAGAAGAAGAAGAAGAAGAAAAAAAAAATTATCTCACCCAGATAATAACAAGGGAACTTGTTAAAGTTAACTTTGTAGCATTCTTATTATATTCAAATCAATGTTCAACCCTGTAATAAATTTGATGAAACAATTTAAATTTTGTTTTATTTTTTAATCTGCATCTTTACCTACAAGCTTCTTTGGGATTTAACTGAAAAATTGGTTCACTCACAATCCTTAAAGTGACCTGGTGTTATACAGGACGGACAGCTGCGGATGCCCCATCACAGCTACCAAAAGCATGTTTGGGAACCCAGCTTGAACTGGGAAGGAACAGGCACATAATTCATTTGAAATTTTTTTTTTTAAGATTTTATTTCATTATTTCTAGAAAGAGGGGAAGGGAGAGAGGCAGAGAAGGAGAGAGACATCAATGTATGGTTGTCTTTCGCCTGACTCCAGCCACAGATCTGACTGGAGACCTGGTTTGCAACCTCGTTATGTGCCCTGGCTGGGGAATCGAACCTGTGACCTTTGGGTTCGCAGGCCGGCACCTTACCCAATGTGCTACCAGCCAGGTCATTTGAATTTTATTCAGCTGTCAAATCCTCCACAGGGCCCTTCACAATGCCATTTCTCTTCCAATTTGGTACAGCTAATGCCTCCACCATGCTTCTTGTGTTCCTTTCTCCTGTGGGACCTTTCTCCCTCAATGATTGGACCTTACTCCTTCAACGGTCAGTTCATCTGTCATTCTCACTAGGCTCCTTTCTCTCAGCTTTACAAATGCCCAAGCCTGTTTGTTTTTAAGTAAAGGAAAAAAAAAAACAACAACACAAAAACAACACCTTTCTACTCCTTCTCTTTAGCTACGTTTTATTTCAGTTTCTGTATTGCCTTCTTCCTCGTTCCTGAGACACCAGTTTCCTGTTTTGTTTTGTTTTTTTAAAGACTGTATTAATTATTTTTGGAGAGAAGGGCAGGGAGGGTGTAAGAAAGGGAGAAAAGCATCAATATATGGTTGCCTTTCACCTGCCTCCAGCTAAGGACCTAGCTGGAGACCTGGTTATGTGCCCTGACTGGGAATCAAAACAGCGACCTTTGGGTTCACAGGCTGGTGCCCTATTCACTGTGACACCAGCCAGGGCTGTCTCCTGGATTTTATCCCACTCAGCTACCTGTCCTCATCATTCACTCTGATTTTCTGGGTTCTCTTCCTCATCCACCTCCTGCTCATGTTTTTCCATATTTCATAGCTACCAGTTTTCTCTTGTCCCTTTACTAGCACAGGCATTATCTCATTGTATTTAATCTTCTCAACAGTCCTCTCTATTACTGCAAACATTTTATGGAGAAGCTGGAGGGTCTAAATGGTTTGGAGACATCATGTATGATCTTATTATACCCCACTGGTGGCTAACCCCATGCCTGTAACTTCAGAGCCTATCCACTAACTATTCCACCGCATTGCCTATCAAGATTTTATGAATACAGATATTTATATAGCACAGATATATATCTGTATAACTGCATGCTTTCATGGTCCTATCACATAATACCTATTTGCTTGAAATGGCCAGCCCTTCCCACAGCCTGCTCTGCAAAAGCCCAGTCATATAAATCCTAGACTCCAATGACCTTTAGCTTAACTCCAGTCACTCCCACGTCCCCTCCTGGACATCATCATTACCTGAAACTCACAAAGCCAGGTTTTTTGCTCAATCTACCATTTCTATTGTTCCACCCCATTGTTTTGGTCTATCCCACTTCAGTTATTTAGCTTAAGGAGGACTGCTATTCCTTTGATCCACTACTTTCTCCTTGCCAGCTCTCTCTTGGTTCTCATCCCATCATCCTTAGATTCCATAGATAATCACTTCAATCATAATTGAGTCAACAGCCTCAAATTATACAACCCATTCTCTGTTCTCTACACCTATCTCAAATCTATATATGCTCAAATGATTTACACAGCCCCCTGAGCCTTTATTAGCCTCTGTCAGAGATACAGAGCTAAACAACTGACTGCCAACATCACCCAGGTCCTTAATGCTGCCTGACCAGTCTCTCTGTATGTGGGCTTTCTTTTCGATTCCTTACAAAGGAATACTCAGTGTGTCTACAAACTTGAATTTCTATCATCTCTTGTCACCATAGAAAAAGTAAACCTCCTATTTCACTAAGAAAATCAAGCTTAATTTATGAAAGCATTACTTGTACTGATGCCTATTCTTTCCTCTGTGCTTATTACAATGAACAGGTGTTCTTCCCTTTGTGGAAGGCCAGACTGTTCTGCTACATTTAAGATTCCATCCCTTTGGGACATCTCAACCAACTGCAAGGTGGCTTTTACTCCCAACACATAACATAAATTGCTTTCTCAGATAAGTGTCTTGTTTCTACAATAAAACAAAAACAAACCAAAAAAAAAAAAAAGTCTGCATATATTTTATTTAACCTCTCAGTGGAATGTGACACACTGCTTCTCTGAAATAATCTTTCTTTCATTACCACATTCATTTGGGTTCCTTAATTCTGGCGTTACCCTGGGCTCCTGTATGGGTTCTTTTCTGCCTTTACCTACAAAGTTGTTTCTTGAAGTTTTGTCTTTGGCCCTCTGTTCTTTTCTTTCTCAACACCCTGCGAAAGCAAGCTCAGCCATTCCCAAGACTTTAATTTGGATCTTTAGTTGTTAATGCCCAAATGGGTATCTTTATATTAGAAATTTCACCTTACCTACATTTTTATTTTCCAACTATCTGACACCTTAAACTGGAGATTTCCCAATCAAACATTAGCAGTTCTAAGGCTCCTCACTCAGTGTTCTTTAACTCAACAAACACTGCTCTTAGCTACCCAGTAAGCCTAGCAATGCCAGCGCATCATGGAAACATCCCTATCCCTTTCCCTGCCTCCTGTTCTGAACACTCATGAAGTCCTGTTGAGTCTACCTCCCAATAACTCTTCAACTTATCCAATATTTTCCATCTCCAGGATCACCATCCTTGTAGAGGCCCGATCTGATGTGCATAGCAGCTATACCTTTCTAAAATGCAATTCTAATCATGTCACCTACAAGGCTTTTCTCCTGTCCATAGTGTAACACACTGCTCAAAACCTTCAATATGGTTTAAAATGCCTCCCCAACAAGAACATTTTAAGTCCAAGAAATATATATATATCACAAACTCTGTACATGCAGATGTTTTCCTGAACTACTCATCCCTATACTTCCTTTGGGCTGCTTCCTAGTCATCACTCAGTCAACACATAGTTCTTGAGTGTCTTCTTCCTACCTAGCATGGTGATTTGAACAAAATGTCTATGAATAATCACCTTAATGGCATACATTTATTGAGGATTTGCTCTGTGGAATGTTAAGCACATTCTATTACTTCCTACATCAATCCTATGAGGTAGGGATCAGGCAGTCTCACAGGTTAGGAAACTGCGGTAAAGTACATTTAAAAAATTGCTCAAGGAAAGGAGCTAGAAACTGACAGAACTAGGATTCAAATCCAGGCAGTCCAGCTCTAGAGGCCATTCTTAACCATGACACCGTCACACCCCAAAACATCTACTGGATAACAGATACAGTTACTCTAGTAGAAACAAAAGCACACATACTAGAAGGCAGAATTTTGATCAAATATGTTAACTTAATTCTAGATCAATTTTCCTGAGGTTAGCGTTTGAGTAAATGAAAAATATTTCCATATACTCTTAGACATCTGTGGTTCCCAATCATCTAATCAATTTCATTAGAATTTCTTCAGAAGCACATTTCAAATTAATTCCTTGATTGTATTCTAGACTTATTGAATTTGGATTTCTACATATGGAAATTAAGTATTGTGATGTATAGGGAAATACACAATAGTTCTGGGTTTCTTGAAAATATTGTATCAAAGAATAAGAAATACTAACTATAGAATAAACATTTAGGAATGCAATTCTATTCTCTAAATACCAAATTTAAGCTACTTTAAAATTATTTCACCTTTAATTCCTGTTGTGATGTGAGGGAAGAAGAGGTCACCAGCATCCGTGTTAAGTTGTGAATTTTCTCAATCTGCACTTTTTGAAGCAAATCTTTTTCTTCCAAAAGTTGAGCTAATTGGTCTTTTTCCATTGCCTGGGCTCGAGTCTCTAAAGAAACCTATAGAATGCAATATTTGGTTATATTAATAATAAATATAGCTAAGTTTCAACACCTTGAAAGTAGCTTAAAAAATAGAATATACATTTTTTGGGAATCATAAAAGTTTTAATGTTATTGAAATAAAATGCCCTACCTATGGAACACCAATACTCAATTATCATAATAATTTCTCAATATTATAATAAAGAAAATAAAATATACAGTTCTTCTTATGTGCACACTACATATGCCATGTATAAGATTAAAACAATGCTGTTGGAGCAATTCTACTAGTTGCCTTAATATATATAAATAACAGGCAGAGAAATCAAAAGACCAGAGACCTGAATACCTATAGCAAGGAAAAGATGTTCTTATAAGTCAACCGTATGATATTTTAGTTCATTTTAAAAAAGGTCACTAGGAGACCATAATGATTAAAACAAATAAATTATAATGACAAGTGATTATATGATTTTATTAGATTGCTATTGCAAGGTTAGAAGAGGAATTCATGATAACATGGAACTACAGAAAGTATTTTTAAGTAATCATACACAATCTCTTTTTTTAACCTAATTCCCTATATTTGTGATACTTAAAAAAAAGTATCTCTACCTGGACCATTTAAAAGTCAAATTTTGCCCTTTGGAAATGAAAAATGAAATCTAAAATAATTTCAAGAAACCAAACCTTTTCATTTATAAATTAAACAAAAACTTTTGAGTTGCTTTCTTCTTAGGTGAAAACTGTTCTGAAGTTAGGTTGCATAACAGATATGATGATGTAAGAGTCTCCGAGCATTTAGGCAGATCTCAATTCTATTGCTTTCCCATTCTTTATTTTTTTAAAGATTTATTTATTATTTTTTAGAGAGAGGGGACAGGAGAGAGGCAGAGAGGGAGAGAGATATCCACATATAGTTGCCATGGACCTGGTTGGAGACCTGGCTTGCAACCTGGTTATGTGCCCTGGCTGGGGAATCAAACCAGCGACCTTTGGGTTCGCAGGCTGGTGCCTTATTCACTGTGTCACTAGCCAGGGCTCTGTCCCATTCTTTACTGAAATACATAGTTCACACATACCTCCTCTAACTGTTTTTTAAGATCCATTATTTCTTTTCTGTATCTTTTCAGGAGAGCTTCATCACTCGATACCTCATTAACATAAGGCGTATTCTTCATATATTTAGCAGTACTGGCAAACTGGAAAAAAATGCATGTGTTAACAGCTTGACACTAAAAATTTTATTTTAGTTAACAATATTTAGGTTACTTATAATTCAGTTTTGTAGAGAAAAGCAGTGCTCTTTCCAGGTGGCTCAATACTTTTGAACACAAAGAGTATTCTAAGTTCCTGTATCAATGCTTGTAACTTACCCTGCTGTTAGTCTTCAGGAGAGTCAAAGAAATAGCATTGAGACAGATGCTGACAGAAAACCTACAAACACTAGAATCCCATTTATTCCTCAAAGACCAGTGCAAATTCACCTGCTACCTGAAGCTTTGCTTGCAGTCAAAAACATCTGTCCTGTTTATTACTCTATCCTATTTATTAGCCACATAACTATTAATCTATGGCAATCATGCTTGAAGACAGGCTAATCTTCTCTATAAAACTATAAACTCTGTGAAGCCAGGGACTCTATTTTCTAACTTTGTTTCTTTGATAGGACCTTTTTGTTCCAGTGCTCAGCAGCTATGTAAAGCAACATCTCTTAGAGTATGAGTTAACTTTAAATGGGAACATGAAAGTGACCATTAAATAACATTGAATCCTTCACCAAAACACCTGTTGTATTGACATTTCTCATGTCCTAAAAAACAAAACCAAGAAAACAGAAAATGAGGCCTTTAGCTAGCAGTAATTTAAGAATTATTGTTATAAAGACAGACAAACACTTTTTTGAGTCGCCTTCCACTTGTTGCAAGTGATACTAGTATTCATTTATGGGATTGATATAGTAGTTTCCTTCCATAATAAATTAAGTAAAAAAGTGAGTTATTTAAAGAAAAATATCATGTTAATTTCAGTAAAAGTGTTGGATGTGAAATATGAACATGGAGGTGAGATATGAACGACTGAAGTTTGGGAAAAAGTTTTAAATGCTGTTTAGTATACAAAACATTAATTTATGTCAATTAAAAAAAACTACAGTTATTCTGAGTAGGTACTTTTTTCTTCTTCAAGATGATTCTCCCTCCATACTAAATTGAGATTAAAAAAAAAAAAATCAAACTCACCTGGAGAGTACTTAGAGTTTCATCAAAGGACACTGGAGTAATTGTGCAAATAATACGTGTTTTGGCATTTCCTCCCAAGGAGTTCTGGAGAATTCGTGTTAATTTGCTATCTCGATAATTTATGAAACCACTTAGTGAGAAATGAGTTTGGGAAGAAAAAAGAGTAAGAATTTTTATATAACAAAATGGTCAATTTATTAATGCAGAACCTTAAATTAAGTTGCAGTTTTAAAAATAAATTCTTCAAAGGTAAAACAGGCAGATAAAATTACTAACTCAAAAATATTTAAAATACACTGGTTAAGGCGCTGGCCTGCAAACCCAAAGGTCGCAGGTTCGATTCCCCAGCCAGGGCACATAACCAGGTTGCAAACCAGGTCTCCAGTCAGGTCTGTGGCTGGAGGCAGGTGAAACGCAACCATACATTGATGTCTCTCTCCCTCTCTGCCTCTCTCCCTTCCCCTCTTTCTAAAAATAATGAAATAAAATCTTAAAAATATATATATATATTTAAAATAAGAAAGAAAATCTAGCTGGTCATAGTCATAGGTAAAAGAAATCATGCTCACAGAATTGCAAAAGTGACTGAATATATGGAAGAAATCTGTCCTTTTATTTGTCACTGAACTATTACAATTTGCAACTTAATGAAGCATTAATAGGTAAACGTACAACGGGATAAGCTTACCCAAGTTGTCCATCACTAAGTTTCTTGATCACTTGTCCCAAAATAAATAAACTTCGATTTATATTACAGCCTTCCTTGAGTCGCATACCTGAATTTATTAAACAGATATGAAAACTAAAATTGGTCTCTGTACTAGATGATGAACTTATTTAACAGTGAGTTGTAAGAGACATTAGAAATGAAAGGGTCAGATGCTAAAGTCTATGATTTGGCATAGAATGGTAGAAGGAGCTCTCTCTTATTTAGTGAATTAGCAAAGTTGTCACCTGAGAGAAATAACAAAAAGAAAAAGATGACTAAGAATGAGAAGGAAGAAAAGCCCATTACCTAAGAGAGTGTCTCTAACTCCTCACTTCAAATCTACTTTTTTCCAATCCTCCAAATAAAAGCAACTAGAGACTTACAATCAAATTAGTTCCTATAGGCTCACAACTAAAAAAAGTTGTCACTTTAAAATTGTTAATAAGCTCAAATGACACATTTATAAAAAAAGTACACAATGAAGAAGTTCTCTCTCATGTTTATGTTTCATTTCAACCTATTCTTGTTCCTATACTACTAAACTACTTTTATTAGTTTATTCTTTAAAGATTTTTAGAAATGTAAGTTTTTTAGAAATATATATGATGTCTCCCCTTTCTTTTCATAAAAGTGGTAGCATACTAAATACGTTATTTTTGCACTTTGCTTTTTCTGTAACTTGCCAATAAACGTATCAGTAATCATTGAGCTTTTTAATTCTTTTTTATTGCACAGAAGTCCATTGTATGAATGTATCAGAACTGATTTACCCAGCACCCTGCTGAGGGACATGTAGGTTTGCAATCTATCACATAGCATAGGTGCACTATTCAGCTACGGCTGTAATATTGCGGCTTAACAAGCCAGCTTTAACAACAAGCATTTACTTCTTGCTCATAGGTGTGAGGGTTCACTGGTTTGGTGGAGGTAGGCCATCCTCAGCTGACTGCTTCTATGTCAGGCTGCAGGAAAATTAACACAGAGAGGCCTGACATCTTTGTGATTTTGAACATTTCCATCTACATATGCTTTTCCATGTGTTTAAGTATTTGGTTATGTCTGTTTTAAAGTTTTCTTTTCTTTTTTAAGCCTCACTTAAGACTATGTGTATTGATTTTAGAGACAGAAAGGAAGAGCAAGAGAGAGAGACACACACTGATGAGAGAGAGTAACCTCAACTGGTTGCCTCCCTTATGTGCCCCGACCAGGGATTGAATCCGCAACCTAGGTGTCTGCCCCGATGGGGAACTGAACACACAATCTTTCTGGTGAATGGAATGATACTCCAACCAACTGAGCCATCCAGCCAGGGCTAAAGTTTTCTTTATTTTGGTCTTGTGAAAGTTTTGAGTTTCTTCCTAGATATTTATTCCATCATTTAAGTCAGTGTTATAAATGAGGTCTTTATGTACGCTTAACATTCTAACTGGTTGTTGTCTGTTAGGAGTTATTAATGTCAGCATATTAATTTTGTACCCCACTCCCTTTCTGAATCTCCTGATATGAAAATTCAGTTTTCATAGTACTCTCATTAGTTTTACAGCTATACAATCCTAGCAACTGCAGAGCTTTAGTTTTTAAATTGATGCTACAGTAGCCTGAAGTAATAGCTAGATACAGAAGTTGACTTTTACATTTAAGATCTTATCATAAAATACATGATAATACTTTTTATTTTGTAAAAGAACAGGAAAATATTCAGACCAACATAGTGCATGAGTTTTCATTACCTTCAGCACCTGTTTGAGAAGCTCTTTCACTGCCTGCAAGATCAACCAAATTCTGAAAGGTAAATGAAAACAAACCTTTAGGAATGGTAACTTGAAATAATAAAATCCAAACAACTAAAAGATCATTTTAATGCATGGTTTATCTCAATACCACTTCTGTACTCCTGTCTCACTCTACTATTTAGGCCTTCCTGTTTCTGAGTCTAACTGATCTCCATATCTCATTTCTGATCTCTAATATATCTTCCAAAATGCTGCCAAAATAGGTTCCCTATTTCCTACCAAAATTCAAAACCTTACCATACTGAATATGATTCTTTATAATCTGGCACTTGTGTTGCTTTAGCCCTATATCTATTCATTATTTACTCTTAGCTACTCACTGTGCTTAATTTTAATCATTATGTCCTCAACACCTCGTATGCTTCTGCACTCGCGGGGCTATCTTTTGCCACTCCCTTTTAGCTGAATGTTCAAGTATGCCCGTACTCCATTCAGGACCAAAGGCAAATGTTATCTACCTAATGCAGTTTTGCCAATTTTATCCTTCATCCCTCACCCCATGAATGAATTGCTCTTTCAACTGTGTACAGAGAGGAGTTTGTAGACACAACTTATTCTTAGTTGAGCTAATCATTTGTGTGTCTGAATACTTTGTAACATTTTTAAAAGCATTGGCCTCTCATTTCTCAAATGTTGTTGAAAAAACGTGACTGCCTGCCATGCTGCAGTATGTCAGGTGCCATATACAGTAGTGGACGGGACAAATAAAGTCCCAGCTCTAATAGAGATTATATTCTACATGGGGTGGAATGAGGAGAGGAGGAAGTTGGTGAGAAGAGAGAAAATGACAAACATAAATACATCATAGTAAGTGCAATGCAGGGAATTTAAAGAGAGTGCAGGAAGAGAAAAGAGAAAGAGACATAAGAGGTACCTTGAACTGGGTGTTTAGGGAAGGTCTCCTATTAAGCTGAGATCAGAAAAGAGAGAGCCAGCCATGAAAAGACCAAGTGAAGCACCCTCCTTCTTAAGGAATAGATAGTACACTCAGTACACACACCACAGACAGAATGGGGCGTGGCAGAGCAGCTTCGGTGGCAGCAAGGCAGTGGTTGTGGCAGGGCAGCAGAACATGCAGCCACACATTATAAAAGTAGGGAGGGACACCTGGGGAGCGATCTCAGCCCCAGACCAGACTGCGCAGATCATGGTTCCAGCATCAGGGAAAATAAAACACAGTCCCATTGCTTCTGTGAAAACCAGTGGGGATTGGGATGGAGGAAGAGACTGTCAGTCTCTGGGCAGAGTCTATCTGTTTGTTTAGAGGCCCCCATGGGCCTAGAACATTCATAAACCCATGCACTTGGGGAACCACAACCAGGGCAACAGCTAGAGAGGTGCCAGACCCATGTGGGAAGTGGGAGAAGTACCTAGAAAAGGGGCGAGTGCTGAGCAAACAGCATTGTTTCCTCTCAGACCTCTCCCCCACATACAGTGCCATAACATAGTGAAACAGGTTGCCCCACACTGGCAAATACCTAAGGCTCTGTCCTTTATGATGTAACAGGTGAGACAGATCTACCTAATGCACAGAGGCAAACATAGGAAACTGTCAAGTTGAGGAGACAAAGAAGTATGGCCCAAAAGAGGGAGCAGATGAAGGTTCCAGTGGGAAAACTAAGCTACGAGGAGATAGCCAACCTAACAGATGCAGAGTTCAAAACACGGGTGACAACAATGCTCACAGATTTAACAGACATGCTTGAGTACGGCAAATGCATAAGGGAGGAAGTGAAGGCTGTGCTAAATGAAATGAAGGACAATCCATGCAAAACCAATGGTGAATGGGAAGGAAAATTGGGTTCAAATCAATGATTAGGAACCTAAGGAAGAAATAAACAGTCAACTAGTACAGAATGAAGAAACAAGAATTGAAAAAAATGAGGAGAGGCTTAGGAACCTCTGGGATAACTTAAACATGCCAACATCCAAATCACAGGGGTGCCAGGAGAGGAGGAAGAGCACGAAATTGAAAACTTAAGTGAAAAAGTACTGAAGGAAAACTTCCTTAATTTGGTAAAGGAAACAGAAATACAAGTCCAGGAAGCAGAGAGTCTCAAATAAGCTAGACCCAAAGAGGGCCAGGTTAAGTCATATTATGAGTAAAATGACAAAGGTTAAACAGAGAATCTTAAAAGCAGCAAGAGAAAAAGAAAGTTATCTACAAAGGGATTCCTATAAGGCTGTCAGCTGATTTCTCAAAAGAAACTTTGCAGGCTAGAAGGGCCTGGCAAGAAATATTCAAAGTGATGAAAAGCAAGGACCTGCAACCTAGATTACTGTATCCAGCAAAGCTATCCTTTAGAATGGAAGGTCAGATTAAGTGCTTCTCAGACAAGGTAAAGCTAAAGGAGCTCATCATCACCAAGCCCTTATTATATGAAATGTTAAAAGGGCTTATTTAAGAAAAAGAGCAAAACTATGGAGATAAAAATGACAACTAACCTACAACTATCAACAACAGAAACTGAAAAATGAAAAAGAAGAAGGAAAAAAGTCACCACTTTAAGCAAAGTTAAATATCTAGTGGTGCACCAAGGCAAGATATTCGCAATATGTATAACAAAGATCCAGTATAATAAATAAGAAAAATAACTCAACAACAACAAAAAAAAAATGAAGAAAGGATATTGACATGGAAAATGATAACAGTGCCTGAGGGCAAGCATGGGAAGTGAGAAAGACCACAGAACAGTAAGGAGGCCATTAAAGGGAACAGAGAAGCACAGCTAAGCCTGGATAGTATCACAGAAAGGCCAAGAATCAGTCAAAGGCCACTTACAAAGAGCCAGAAAATGACTCTTTGGGGAAGACTTTTTCTGAAGATACCCAAGAGTTAGTAAGAAGGCTAGAAGGTTGTTGGACCAGATGGCATCTATGGTCACTAGATGGTAGGGCATCAAATATAAGAAAAATCACCACATGGATCACCGAATATGTCAAGAGTACTAAAGCTAAATTATTAAGAGAAAAGTTGACATTGTATTGAATATCATAGGCCAGGTTTGGAAAACAAAACCAAAGTTAGTTTTTACAGTTTTTTCGTTGTTAAATTAAAGCAAGACTAGTCTACTAAAATAAATTTTATCCTTGTATAGTAAAGTAAGTGAGGTAAACTAAAATTAGATATTTAATTTAGACTCTGATTTTTCAAAATCTAAAAATGAACAAATAAATTTATTACATTTTCCCCTGACATTTCCAAATCAAATACAGTAATCTTGAATCATATCCCACATCAAGCTAAAAAATTTAGGCTCTGAAGACAGATAAGGAATAGGATGAACAAACGGAATGCTTGCATAAGACTGGTAGTCACTTATGCAACAAACAGGCATTAAACATAAATTATGTACAATGTATTGGGCCTACATGATGAATGATATATCACTCTTTCCTGTAAGGGATTTACAGTCTAAACACTGTATTACAATATAAAATGTACTTTCTTATTGTACGTAAGAATGAACTTGAATAATGTGATTTATTTTTAAACCATCCCACTTAGGTTTTTGCTTACCTCACAAGCTTCAATTCTATCGGCTAAACACAAAGACCGTCCCCTCAACCCCAATTCCAAGATTACTTTAACTTTTAAATGTGTATGGGGGAAAAAAATGCAAACTCACAAACCCTCCTTCATTACTGGTTAGAAAAAGCCTCAAATCCTATAGTACTAGCATCTAAATTTTAGGAGATGGAAGTCATAACAATAGGAAGAAAGATCCTCTGAATTCTTCCTACATTTCAAATAGTAATTTCATGCTATATATGATGCTAGTTAAACTACCAATTTATAAATGTTTTAACTATTTAGTTTCATTAACAATTTCTAACATCCAGAAGCTGAATTAAATTCTGCTTTGGCCAGTGGGTGGGTGGAGAAGGGGATAGAGGGAGTAAAAAGGGGATGGATGTTATACAACAACAATAAAATTAAATTAAAAAAAAATCTGCTTTGGCTTGAATGATACATTTATCATGGGTCAGCAATACTCACCAAATGCGACACCTTGACAGATCCTTCACAATTAGAAGGTTCACCTTTCTCTCTACTTTCCAAAATCTAGATGAAAAAGGCAACTTGTAGAAAAATTAGTGAATTCTTAAGTGGAAAGACCAAATAGAGAAAGAATTACTTACCATCCTAAAAATGGTATGAGAACGACTGCTTCTTTGATTCATTTTTGTAATTCCATAATGCCTGTTCTCTGTAAAAAATGAATATTCCAGCTGTGTATACTCATATTAAAATCAAAGAAAAACATTAACTTTTATTTTAGTTTTAAAGAAAAGGTGAGGTTTGAAGCCTAAATACATTCACTTGAATAGCTTCTACAATGTTTTGAAGAAATAGAGCATAGTCTTACTTTCTCCCTTTCTGATCCACTTCAAAGCCATCTCTGATGTATAAACAACTTCTTCTGTAAGGTCAGACACATACACATTCCTCTGAAACAAGTTTAATTATGGTAAGAGTAAATAAATAGAAGTCACTTAAAAGTCTACATATCAAGCCCTGGCTGGTGGCACAGTGGAAAAGGCGCCAGCCTGTGAACCCAAAGGTTGCTGGTTTGATTCCCCAGTCAGGGTACATAACTAGGTTGCAAGCAAGTCTCTAGCCAGGTCCGTAGCTGGAAGTAGGTGAAAGGCAACCATACATTGATATCTCTCTCCCTCTCTCCCTTTCCCTCTCTCTAAAAATAATAAATAAAATCTTAAAAAAAAGTCTGCATATCAAAAAATGTGCAAACTACGATAAGATTCATTTGTAGAAGTTAAAAATGTAAAATAAGGCTCTGGCTGGTGGCTCAGTGGATAAGGCACCAGTGTGCAAACCCAAAGGTTCCCGGTTCGATTCCCAGCTAGGGCGCATACCCAGGTCTGCAGCCAGGTCTCCAGCCTGGTCTCCAGCCAGATCTATAGCGGGAGGCAGGTGATCTCTCTCTCTCTCTCTCTCTCTGCCTCTCTCCCTTCCCCTCTCTCTAAAAACAATAAATAAAATCTTAAAAAAAATTAAAAATGCAAAATGAAAACTATAGTGTAAGAATAACAAGTAAACCTATAAAGTTTAAATTTATGTTAAAGCACACCAAATTATAAACTGAAACTTTCACCTTGCTCTTTATAGGCACTTACTAATATATATTTTAAAAGATTTTACTTAGTTTTAGAGAGAGAGGGGAACGGAGGGGGAAAGAAAGGAAGAGAAACATGGATCGGTTGCCTCTCACATGCACCCCAACCGGCGACCTGACCTACAACCCAGATGCCTGCCTGATTAGGAATCAAACTGGTGACTTTTCTGTTTGCAGGACACTGCACAACCCACTGAGCCACACCAATCAGGACTACACCAATATTATAACTCTTAATGTTTAAAAACTACACATAAGGGAGGCGGGGGGAGGTAGGTTTACAGTTGTGAGTATGCAAACACAGCTTATTCTTATATTATTGTATTATTTTATTACAATAGTAAAACCTACTTTTGCCTACCCCTGTGTTGCTTAAAAGATGAGCTCTACAAATGCTTAAGAAAATTAAAAAACAAAACGAAACAAACAAAAATAGGAGACACTATTTTTAGGAGACACTTAAAATATATATAGAAATTAAAGGTGAATGTTTAAGAACAATTATTCTAAAAAATCTTTTTGAACTCTGCTACTCACATTGAAGTCTTCCCGAATTATTAAAGGCTTCATTTTTCGAGTGTCACAAAGTAAGTCTGTAATGGTTTCATTGTATATCTCCATGTAAGACACACGTAAGAGAAACTCCCTATCAGGAAACTAGAAGAAAAAATATATAAAAACACCAGAGATCATCCAATTATGAAAACCTACCACCAAATGCTTATGGGCTAATATTATTGTTTGAGGAATTATCTTTTAAAACAAAGAAAAAACTGAGAAAATCCTGTTAGGGTTCTATATTATCAAGAAACAAAAAAATATAAAATCAAAAGCCCTATTTCAGAAAAGTATAGTATCACAGAATTAGAAGATGCCCAGTCTAATTTTGTAAGTTCAAAATAAAACTCTATCCACAGATGTTCAAACATTAAAATCCATTAAAATAATAATGAAAAACTAATTTAAATAAACCAACTGTTAAGTAATTAGGTTGCCTTATCTGCCTCCCTGCTTCCCTTGTCCTTTAGCTACATCTATTTTTTATTGCTCCTTGATAATCACTGGTAGTTAAACAAAGACAGAAAGGAGCTAACCATCCTGATAAGACTTTCCTGCTCCTTAAAGCCCATTTTGTTGGGGGAGTATTAACAGTTTCAGAATTGAAGGCAAAGAATGAAGAACTTGAAGCTCTGAAGTAAGTTTATGGGGAAAAAAGTGAATCTGCGTCATGTCTTTCTTCTCTCCCCATGGATAATCAAGAGACAACTCCAAATCTACTTTTCATCATTACAAGAGAACACTGAAGTTACTGTCCTATGATTTCTACTTTTACCGATACAACTAGAAATTTAGCTAAGTTATTTACCTTTTCAATTTTTTGGAAAATGTCATGAATAGCCCTGGGTATTACCCCCAAATAATCTTCTGAACCCATCATAGTATATGTTTTTCCTGAAGCAGTCTGCCCATAAGCAAATATAGTACCTGCAAAAACAAAACACACACACACGGATTCAAAGATAAAATATGAGGCTATAGTGTGTAATCTGTTCAATATTTGTTGAACAGATACCCATGACAAAAATGTTTCTGCAGAGAATACAAACCGTTGTAGCCTTGTATGGCTGAATCTATGATTGGCACTGCTATTTCTTCATGAACATTTTTAGTGGTTTCATCACTATGAAAGACACGATCTAAAAAAAAAAAAACACAAAACATACACATTCGTTAAACCAAACAAAGTACATTTCATTCTGAATTAGTTAGTAGTTAGCCAAAGAAATAAAATTGTCAGGATATGGTATAAAATACTTAAGACACAATATCTTCTTCAACTTTTTGGTCCTCTAAAAATATATAATCTCTATAAAGTAGAATGTGTCGGTCCTCACCCAGAAAAAGTATCTGTCATCTGTCTTCTATGCTGTGCTTTCAAGAGGCAGTAAGGCATAGGGGCTTCCTCACAGAATTATTATAAACCTTTGGTTAATACTTAGGAAATGAGAACTATTAACATTGCTACTCTGAGAAACTTCAATGTTTATACCATACCTAGCAAAAGGCCTAGCTCAAACTAAACCAACGAATGAAAACGTTTGGAAGAAAAGCACTAAGAAAAGCTGAATTTAGAGGGAATGCCCAGTTTGCTGGTTGCTAAAGGCTGGGATTCAAATAGCATTTGCTCTGATGAATTCACTAGCCTAGAAAGTGGTCTGCCGCTTTTGACAGCACATTAAGATGGGCCACTCTTGCAGTGGTCGCCTCACAAGAAATGGATCTGTGATTCAGGAGGGCAATGTATCAACGACCTGTGATGAGAAATTCAATGATCACACTGTTTGCACCATGCCCACACATCTATCCTGTTGGCAGAGCTATGTGGGGCACTCAAGTGCATCTGAAGGCTGCTTAAGCACCTCGATCTGTGAGCAAGGAAAGTTGTCTGATTCAAATCTTAAGCCCATCTGCTTCAGATATGTGAATCAAATCCTCTGTGGGCATATATGACTACTGAGAACCTGTAGTACCTGATTCAAAATGCTTGTGTATCCTTTACTTTCGGTCTTATAATCTCTGACATGTACTGTTTCACCTTTAAAAAAATTATGGTAATACCTTCAAACAGTCCTTTACCAGGAATCATTTATTTTCTCTACTATGTATCTTTGCACCAGAACCTTTTACATTAGCTTTCCACTTTAATACTAATTTGACAAGGTAATCACTCTCACTTCTAAAGCTGTTGAGAAGACTTCACTGTTGTCTCTTTGGTGCTTAAGTGACAGCCTGACTTGCTGGCTGTGTGACTTGGGCCTGTTTTAATTCCCCTTTGAAATGGGAAGGTACCTATCACATAGTACCTACTGCACAGGCTTGTTAAGAGGATTAAATGAGTTAACGTGAAATGCTTAGAACAGTGTCTGGAACATTGGCAACATTACATACATATTAAACCAATACAACAAACCAGCCTAGTCAACCGTAAGGGCCTCCAAGTCCCTTTGTCCTAGCTAGCTCTCCCTTATCTTCCAGGTACCTAGACTAGTTGGCTTCCCAGCTAATAAACTTCCATGAAGCTTACGTCATTGTAAGTGTAATTACTTGTTTAAAGCCCTTCTTCTGACTGTATGAGAATCTGCACAAAAACAGGGCTGTGTCCCTGCTGTATTCTGGCAAAGAAGGAATATCTTTACTATTTATCGTTCAAAACAATTTCTTGAAAAAAATTGTGGAAAAAAATACTAAGTTGAAAGATCTTAAAGATAACATTAAGTAACATATTTTGGGTGTAGGAAAAATTATAGTTTTAGTCATAAAGCCCTCTTTATTATCATACTTGGATGAACAATTTTTTAAGGTTTCCAACTTAAAATAGAAGCCTCATTTTTAATGACAAATCCAGTATTATTTATAAGTCTTTGCACTCTTAATAGGAACAGAATAACAGGTTAACTTTTGATGCTGTTATAAACTTACCAAAATTGAAGGATTTACTCCCATCCACTTGATAAATAGTATTATTGTCAGTTTTCCAATAAACTTGGGTAGCTTCTCCAAGAGCTTCTTCTCTAAAACAATAAAGCACTGTATTTTACTATAAGGGGCCATAGAAGTCATGTTATATGAAAGATAAATGAAAATATTTCATCTTCTGAAGAATATTTTAAAAGATGGTAATGACTTGTATGAGAGAAATATAAAAAACCCACCTTTGAGGGGTTTTTATTTTTATTGATTTTTTTTAGCCTCACCTGAGGACATTTTTATCATTGCTTTTAGAGAGAGAGAAAGGGAAAGAAAAAGAAACATCGATCAGTTGCCTCCAATCCCTGAGAGGGACTGGTAGTGACTGAGATTGAACCTGCAACTAACCCTTTGGTCTAACCAACTGAGCCACACTGGCCAGGACTTCAGCTTCAGTAATCTCCAGCGCCCTTATGGAAATTTCTTTGTGAAGTTCCTCACTCCCACTATCTTATCCAATACTGGCAGCCAAAAAGATACATTCAAAATGCAACTCCACTTATGTCCCCATCTCTAAAACTTTTAAGTCATCAGAAGTCATGAGACCTGGATCATATTTATTTCTCTCACCAACCTTATCTTCCAAATTCCTATATTATCCTAGCTTCCTACAAATCAACTACCTGAAGGTTCCCACAAGATAACAGATTCAATCCCTCTGCGCCTGGAATACCCTTACCAACCTTTCCATGAACTTTATTTTTTTCATGCATGAAAAGTGTCACTGGCTTCCTGACGGTAGCCTGCCCTCTCCAAAGGACTAGGACCCCTCCTCTAGCAAACACCTTCCACCTGGTGTATCATAACATTTGTCACTTGTCAAGATGTATCTAATAGTTTCTTTATGCGTGAAGGCCATAGACTATGGAAGCAAACACACTTTATTACTTCCCCTCTCTGCTTTTTCTCAATGGCATTTATTATACCCCTATCAACGTTTAACATTCTGTATTTTTTTACTTTATGGTCCGTCCCCTCCCTCTGCCCCACACCATCCCAATGTAAGAGCCACAGAGCAACCATAGCAGTATCTGTTTTGTACAGTACACTGTACCAACAAAGAATCCATATTGATAAATATCAGTCAACTTTTGCAAGTTGTATTCAGTCATTGCCTGAATGAAGTCTTGAGTGCGTACTGAATACAATGCAAAAAAGACAGACTAGTCCTTGCTCTTAAGGAGTACACAGCAAAGAGGGAGAGGCAGGTAAGTGTAGGTTCACTGATGAGTGCCAGTGTGGATCTTCTCGACACGACTTCCCCAGCGGGTGAGTGGAGCGGGGAGGCGCGGAAAGGGAAACAGCCCCGCAGGGTTCAATCTTTAACATCCGCGAGACTGAGTTAGACTCGACTTATGAGAATCCGCAGCTATAACTTTTCTTTGAGATCCTCCGGTCTTTCCCAGTCCCTTGACACAAGGGGGAACCCGGGCAGAAACAGGGAAAGCTGCAGGGTGACGGGGCGGCGGCGTCCCGAAGCAGCAGCTCGGGGAAACGCCGCGGGACTCGGCGCGGCGGCTCCGCCCGCCCGGGCCGCGAAGGACCGGGTCACGGCCCCGCACACCTACCTACTGTTGAGCGGCCGGACCCGCACGCAGACGGCGACGGCTCCTTCCTCCGCCATCCTGCCAGGTCAGGCCCCGGGAAAGCGGCCCGCAAGGTCGGCGGCCTCGCCTTTCCGAGACCCCGGGCCGCCCCGCCTTGAAGTTTAAATTTTCCCCAACGCGGCCGCTGATTGAGCGCGGCCGCGTGACGTCACGGGCCGTTCCACCTGCGTCGCGGCTCGGGGGGCGCGAGGAGGCGGCGAGTCCCCGCTGGACTGCGGGGGGAAGTGGAGAAGCGCGTCTGCGGGCGGGTGCCGTGCCGGGGTGGCCGCCCGGACCCGGGAAGCGCGCGGGAAGCGCCTATCCTGGTGATTAGTAGAGATGGCTAATTATCTGCTAGAAGCCACTGCAGCGACGTTTGTTAAAGATGAACTGAAGTATATTTAAAAAGTTGAAGTTTATTTTAGTAAAAATTGATTCAAATCAATCATCTAGCAGATAGAAAAGAGCTCCAAAGCCCTATACAAAATGGCTTTTATGGGCAGATGGGAGTGGAGTAAGGAAATAACTAGACAAAGAAGTGATTTGGTTATTAAAAATTATTTTCCTTTAGGGGATGGCAGGGTCCTATCAGGCGGATGACCTAATTAGTGCTCAGTTGGCGATTCCTGATTAGTTAAAAAATCAATTTCTGGGACAGCCAAGAATGTAATGAAGTCTTAATTCGGTGACGTGAGGCCTAGCATGAGCAACTCCATTTTGGGCCTATTGTCTTGTTGTTTTCAACAGATTAAAGAATTTATCCGAAGTTATGGAAGTTTGAAGAGAGAGCTTTGAAATTTGCATGGATGTCACTTCTCCAAAAGATTTTTTATGATTAACTGTTTTCTTACCTCAAAGATTAATAGATGTATGTGACAAAAAAAGTTTCAGTAGTATAAGAAGAATCACAGTGAAAAATGAACTTCCCACATCTGATCCCAGCGTAAGTCTGTCTCTCCAAAGGCAACTGCAATTTCCTAGAGTGTTATCTTCTAATTAATCTGCATGTATGCACATATTCCTTTATCTCTTTGCATATCTATTTACATAAATAGGTACCTGCCATACAAGGTCTGTCCCGAAAGTATCGAGCCAAATGTCAATATAATTAAAACAGTTTGGCCGATGCTTTGTACAAATTGTGGTGTGCTTTGCTTAAATGTGATCTTTACATAACTATTTTTATTCAATTCAAGAAGGTAAAGTGCATATCTGAGGCATGCATGTTGATTGCACATATTTACATGTTGATGTTTTCTGTTTTTGCATCTAAACTTAATTTCTGTCGAACCTACAGAGGGCACTGTAATCCTTCCAAAAGCATGGCAAAGCCTTGATAGTGTTTTGCGGTTCTTGAATGTGGTGCCAATTTAAGGATTCTGAGAAGCTCCTTTAGTTACAAATATACATCAATTCAAAGTACTCCCCTGTGCTCACTTCATATGTGCATTTTATATAAAATTAATTGCCATATATATTTATGCTATGTCATCACCCACAACAGGGGTCATTTTTTGTTTAATAGATACAACACTTAATTTGTAAAGCACAAATCTTGTCTTTAATTTTGTAACCATCTGTAATGCTCACAGACATAGTATCCCTTTTTTTTTAATCATGATTACATAGGAGTTGTGCTGCATCATGGAAACTGCACTGACCCAGGTCAGTCCAATTCCACCATCTAAGCTATACCTCACTAGCAACTCACTTATCTCTGTGAGTCAGTATTTTCTCATTAACAAAATGAGGAGATTGGATGAGATTATTTCCAAGGTTCCTTTCAACTTCCGTAAGTCTATGACATCTTTCTAAAAAATAAACTTGTTAAAATTTGAGTAAGGATGAGTGTTAAATAGAATATGAACATATGAGGGGATGGGAAAAGCCATCTACCTAGATTACAGAGAAAATATAAGGCAGTCACAGTGCTGCAAGGATTGATGACAATCCACCCTAATCCACTTTCCTTTTCCTGGCCAAAAAGCAAGATTACATTCCCAGCGTGTCTTGTACTGAGGCTGCTACTACAAGGCCTCTACAGGCAATAAAAACGTCACGGGCGGCTTTTTCCTTCCTTGTCCTTGGTGACCAGCCTTCCCCTTTCCCTCAATGATTGTTGCAAATCTTGACCACTCCTCCTCAAGGCTGGGTGCATGCTGATCCTTACTGAGAAGCCAGGGCCCTCAGATAAGATGTCTCGCCTCCCAGTTCTCTCAACTTGATAGGGAGCATTTCAACTGATCGATATCTCTGCTAACTCTTGCCTTCTTTCATGCAGTTCCTGACTATAAGGTTTCTGTCTGATCTGAGGCCGATCCTCCCAATGATGCCCTTGAGATTTCTTCACCATGACCTTGCTCCAGCAATTATTCTGTATTTCAGAAAAACACCACAAAACAACAAAGAGAAGAATCACCTGTAATTCCACTACTCTTAAAAAAGAAATCTAAAGTTGTCAAGTGAACATTCTGTGTCACCCATCAAATTTCATCTTCCCTAAAGTGAATTATGTTAATTTTCTTTCGGATCTTTTCTTGGATATATGCAAGAAAGCTATATAAAGAAGCAGCCACATTTACATATTCAAGAATGGAAGTATTCTGTACTTGTTGATGTGCAATTTGCTTTTTACGCTAATAAATCAATATATAAATCTCCTTTTTATATATTGGCTGCCTAATTCAATTATGTGGTTACATTGTAATTTATTCAGTTATTCTTCATGGATATTTAGATTGCTTCCAATTTTTAATATGGCTTTTAATATAAAAATCCATCTATACATTGTATTGCCCAAAAAGTTTTAGTTTTTTTTCCATACTGATGATGGCTCTAGTAGTGCTTAGTTGTTTTTAACTTCATTCAAACCAGTTTTGTTAGATTGTATTGTGACAGCTGTCATGTCAGGGTGCATTTTTTAAAAACTTAATAAAAATTGGTCAAGTTTTGTGTAGCCATTTTAATATTGAAGATGGAAGAAAATTCATAGAAATACATTTTTTGGTGTATTATGCTTTGGTACTTCAAGAAAAGTAGAAATGCAACTGAAACATAAAAATAGATTTGTGCAGTGTATGGAGAAGGTGCTGTGACTGATCGAAAGTGGCAAAAGTGGTTTGTGGTTTTTGGTACCATTGACATTTTAGCCAAATAATTCTTTGCTGTGGGGCTGTCTCAGGCATTGGAAGATGTTTAGCAGCACCCCTGGCCTCTTCCCACTAGAAGCCAATAGTGGGAGATAAGCCAACGTACTCATAATATCCCAATCAATAAAGTTTTGGTAAAATTTAAAAAAATGTGTCTTTTACAGAAAAAACTAGAGGGACTTTTTTGTCAACTCAAACATCTTTACACTCTCCTGTTTTTATTTTCATAGACTAGGTTGCTTAAGTTGAAATATTTTGAGTTATAACAAATATTACCGAATTATTTCCTAAGTAATATGTACTAATTATACTATTGTATGAGCAAGAGTGTTTGCTTCCTCATTCCTTTATTATCACTTGATATTATTATTTAAATTTGCAATTCCATGACTGCAAAAAAGATTGTGTATCCTTTCATTGTTTCTTAGCAATATATACGTACATCTTTTGTTCATTTGGACTAAATAGTCCTTTGCTCCTTTGTCCATTGTTTTAAAATATGATTTGTTATCTGTTCAATATTCTCCTCGCTTTATTTTAAAAATTGCTTATTTCATTTTTTTTACATTTGAGCCACACCAGCCAGGGCAGCAAATGGTTTTTACATTTAATTTTTATAAAGTTCAATTTATTATTATTTTTCTTTATGGACTGTGTTTTGATGCCATATCTGAGAACTATTGATTGGCCTAACTCAAGGTCACAAAGTTTTTCTCTTATGTTTACTTTTTAAAGTTATATAGGTTTATATTCTAAATAATATCCATGGTCTATTTTGAGTGAATTTTTATATAAGGTGTTAGATATGGATCTATACTTATTTTTTGGCATACACAGTCATTTGCTCTAGCACCATTCATTTAAATATTTTTTTTACACCATGAATTGCTTTGTACTTTTCTAAAAAAGTCACTTGGTATTTGCATGGTTCTATTTCTGCATTGTCTATTTCATTCCATTGATGTATGCATCAAACTCTAATTGTTATTATTTTTTAAGATTTTATTTATTATTTTTCAGAAAGGGGAAGAGAGAGAGGCAGAGAGGGAGAGAGACATCAATGTACGGTTGCCGTTCACCTGCCTCAAACCATGGACCTGGCTGGAGACCTGGCTTGCAACCTGGTTGCATTGCCCTGGCTGGGAATCGAACCAGTCAACTTTGGGTTTGCAGTCTGGCGCGTTATCCACAGTGCCACCAGCCAGGGCTTATTATTGTTATTTATTTTTTTTTAAAGATGTTATTTACTTATATTTAGAGAGAGAGGAAGAGAGGGAGAGAAACATCAATGTGCAGGTGCCTTTTGTGCTCACCCAACTGGGGATCTGGCCTGCAACCCAGGCTTGTGCTCTGGCTGGGAATTGAACCAGTGACCTTTGGGTTCAGAGGCCAGCGCCCTATCCATTGTGCCACCAGCCAGGGCAGAATTTTTTAAAAGTGTATTATTCTTAAAAAGAAAACCCCTTGCTGGTGGCACAGTGGATAAAGTGCCAGCCTAAGAACCCAAAGGTCGCTGGTTCGATTCCCAGTCAGGTCACACATAATCAAGTTGCAAGCCAAGTCTCCAGCCAGGTCCTTAGCTGGAGGCAGGTGAAAGGCAACCATATATTGATGTCTCTCTCCCTTTCTGCCTCTTTCCCTTCCCGTCTCTCTAAAAATAATAAATAAAATCTTTTAAAAAGAAAAAAAATATTATTCATCACTACAATAGCAGTAGCCAGAGTATTGACATTTTTGTGTGCTGGTTTTCTGAACCCCAATTCTCATAAGGCAATAGCAAGAGGGCCAAGGGACACCTGTACACACAGTGGGTTAGAATGTAAGAGGGGAACCCTGAGCTCAGGAAACCTAATCTTTTGTAATGGGCAGTAAGCACGCCTTTCCTTTGCTCTGTTTTGAGACATTATCTTCATTTTCCAAGGTTGTTCCTTATTTAAGTATCCTTGAAAAAACATTTTGGAACAAAGGACATGCAGTGCTTCACTTACAAGATCTACAGAAACATGAGACCCATGAGAATTGTCTCCCAATAGTCATGATTACTTCCTTCCTGAAATTAACTATGTCCAATAGAAATAAAATGAAAGCCATGATATCTATTAGCCACTTTTAAGAAGTTAAAAAGAAATAATTGAAATTAACTATTAATAACATTCAGTTAACCAAGTATATCTAAAATATTATCATTTCAACATACAATCAGTGCACGACATTAATAAAATATTTTACATTATTTTCTTTACATAAAAATCTTAAAAGTTAAGTGTATTTTACATTCACAGCATGTCTCAATTATGATGCTAAATTTTTATCAGAAATAGTCTTGTTTAGATTTTGTAAAATTTACCATTGAAAAAGTAGATTCATGTGCCCAAGTTGTCTCAAACATACTTAAAGGTTTTCCAATACCTAAATTGTGTTTTTAAATTAAAATTAAAAATTTAGATTTTCCTAGCCTTGGCTGGTGGCTCAGTTGGTTGGAGCATTGTCTTGTGTACCAAAAGGTTTCTGGTTTGATCCCCAGTTGGGGTGGGTATAAAAGGTAACTGAATAATATTTCTCTCTCTTTCCCCATTCCGCTTTCCTCTTGCTTTAAAAATCAGTAAACATGACCTTGGGTAAGGATAAAAAAAATTTAGTTTTTCAATAGCCACACAGGACTACTGTGTGGATGCTTTGTCAGGCAGTGTTAGCTCTGTTTCCTTCTAGTCTAAATACAGTCCTTCCTTTGTTCCCTCCTTGCTGTCTGATTACCACTCTTTGGTCTCCTTGTTAAGTTCTCATCTTTGCCTTACTGCTAGATGTTATGGTTCCTGATGGCTTTATTCAAACTTCTCTGGCTTTTCATTCTCTGTTCCCTATTATTGTTTTAGTCTTTATTTGCAGGCTGATAATTCTAGTTGTGGGTGTTTTGGTTAAGTGGACTGAGTGTTGGCCTGTAGGCTGATAACTCCAAAACTGGTATCTTTAACCCCAAAGTTTCCCAAAACTTTAGACATGTGTGCCTCACTCTACTAGTGAACACAAACATCTTAGTTTCCCTAACTAGTCTCATACTTTTCATTAAATCAGCTGTCTCCTTTGTGATAATTTTCAGTTGGTACAACAGCCCAGTTACCCAAGAGAAAAAATCAGAAGCTACTTTTAACTTCTGCTCTTTCTCAGAGTCCATAACTAACTAATCAAGTCCTATGGGTTTTTTCCTCCAAAATATTTTCTGAATCCTTGCCTTCTTAGATTCTCTCTGTACCTTACATAGCTTTTCACACCCTCTCACGCATCCATATTCTATTTGATGCTCTGCAGACTTAATTTTAAGAAGTTTCTCTTTCTTCCTTCCTTCCTTCCTTCCTTCCTTCCTTCCTTCCTTCCTTCCTTCTTCCTTCCTTCCTTCCTTCCTTTCTTTTTCTTTCTTTCTCCTCTCTCTCTCTCTCTCTCTGTCTCTCTGTCTCTC
Source organism: Noctilio leporinus (assembly GCA_004026585.1). Classification (NCBI taxonomy): domain Eukaryota; kingdom Metazoa; phylum Chordata; class Mammalia; order Chiroptera; family Noctilionidae; genus Noctilio; species Noctilio leporinus. Next base: position 8,166 of record PVIW01003499.1, on the reverse strand, counting down.
TGTCTCTCTGTCTCTCTCTCTCTCTCTCTCCCTCTCTTTGTTCTTTCTTTGAAAGATGTCTATTCTGTCTGCAAATATTGTATTAACCTTGCATTCCAGGAATAAATTCCACTTGATCATGGTGTATGATTTTTAAAAAATGAGCTGCTGGGTTTGGTTTGCTAATATTGTGTTGAGGATTTTTGCATTGACCACATTTTTTTAAAGCACAAAAATGGAATTATCTTCTGGAAGGTGGGCCCCTTGTAGTACAGGCTCCCCCTGTTAAGTGAGAGGTCTAGGAAGCCACCTGTATCAGTGCACAGCTGGAGTTTTTGTGAGAGGCTGTGGTTTTGGCTTCATTGAATTTTTTTGAAGACTCTTTCAATGCATTTGCCCATTTCATGATGAGTGACTTACAAGTGCACCTGCCCACAGCTCGCTGAGTGTTTATCAGCTTCTGACCAAAACCAGCATGACCCCTGTGCCCCACTCCCCCTATTCACCTGATCTTACCCTGAGTGACTTCCTTTTGTTTCCCCAGAAGAAATGAGTCCCCAAAGGAAGGTGTTTGCCAATGTGGAAGAAGTGAAACAAAAATGATAGAAGCACTAAAAGGAATCAAAATTAACAAGTTCAAAAACTGTTTTGAGTAGTGGAAGAAAATCTTGATAGGTGTGTTGCATCAAAGTGAGAATACTTTGAAGGTGACTAAAGTTTAAACATGTAAGAATAAATCTACAATTAAAAAAAATAAATTTCAATGTTTTTGGGTCCCTCCTCATATGCTTATCAGGGATATTGGCCTATAATTTTCTTCCTTTGTAATAGTGTCTTTATTTGGTTTTGGAATTAGGATAATGCCGGCCTTGCAAAATGAGCTTGGAAGTCTTTCGTTTTTCTTTGAATATTTGATAAAATTCACCTGTGAAGCCATCTGGTCCAGGACTTTTTCTTTGTTGAAAGGCTTTAAATTTTTTTAAAGTGTTAAAAAAAATTTAAATTTATTATTATTAAAAAAAAGTTATTATTTCCAGAGAGAGGGGAAGGGAGAGAGGCAGAGAGGGAGAGAGAGACATCAATGTATGGTTGCCTTTCACCTGCCTCCAGCTACAGACCTGGCTGGAGACCTGGCTTGCAACCTGGTTATGTGCCTTGGCTGAGAATCAAACCAGTGACCTTTGGGTTTGCAGGCTGACACTGTATCCATTGAGCCACCAACCAGGGCCTGGAAGGCTTAAAAAAAAAAAAAAATTTAAGATTTTTATTGCTTTATTTTTACAGAAAGGGAAGGGATTTGCTTTATATATAAATGTTTACAAAGGTGATATCTTCTTAATAATGATCCCTGTATCATTTTGTAGTGTCCTTCTTTGTCTCTTAATATTGCTGTTATTTAAAGACTGTTTTATCCAGTTTTTTTCCTCTTTCTGGCCATTAAGAGGCAAAAAAAAAAAAAAAAAGCCTCATTGTCAATCTCTACACCCTTGCAGAAAAATTTTTTCAATTTAAGCTTTTAAATGGAACAATCTTTTAATTAGTTAATTAATAAAAAATCCTCAGTCAGGTATATATTTATTGATTTTAGAGGGAGAGAAAGGGAGAGAAAGAGAAACATTGATAGGTTGCCTCTTTTATGTGCCTGACTGAGGACTGGACATGCAACCCAGATATATGCTTTGACCAGATATCAAACCTGCAATCTTTTAGTGTATAAGATAATACTCCAACCAACTGAGCCATCCAGCCAGGGCTAATTAATTTATTTTGACTTTATTTTTATTGATGACACTATTGCAGATGTGCCCATTTCCTCCTTCTTTGCCCATCTCCCCCCATCCCCACTCTGCCTTCCTTCTGGCCACCACCTCACTGTTGTCCATGTTTACAGGTTATACATATATATATTCTTTGGATAAACCCTTCACTTTCTTTCATTCAGTCCTGTCTTATAAAAATATTGCTACCCCAATTTTTTTTTTCCATTTCAATTTATGTGAAATATCTTTTTCCATCCTTTTACTTTGGGTCACACTTTATCTTTTGTTCTGAGGAAGGTCTTTTGTAGAGAGCATATATATGGGTCTTGTTTTTCATGTGTTTTGATTGGAGCTTTTAAGCCATTTTCATTTAACTGATTATTGATAAGTACATATTTATTGCCATTTTACTCTTTATAATCTCTCCTCCTCCTCTTCCTCTTTCTTCTTCTTCTTCTTCTTCTTTTTCTTTTCTCCTACCCTTTAACATTCCTTATAATACTGGTTTGGTGTCAATGAACTTCTTTAGCTTTTTCTTGTCTGGGAAGTTTTTTTACCTGCTTTATTCTAAGTAATAGATGTTCTGGATAAAGTAGTCCAGGAGGAAATGAAGAATACAATTTCTGAATTGAAGAACACAGTAGAAGGAATCAAAAGCAGGCTAGATGAAGCAGAGGGTTGGATCAGTAAGCTGGAGGATAACATAGAAAATATTCCCAGAGAGTGTAACAAAATAAAAAGAGACTAAAAAATAGTAAAGAGGTTTTAAGAGACAAAATAGATTTTCCACAACAAAGGCCGTACAAAGAGACAAAGAAGGACATTTCATAATACTTAAGGGAACAGCCCATCAAGAAGATACACCCTTGTAAACATATGCACCCAACATAGGAGCACCCAAATATATAAGGAAAATCTTGGAGGACTTCAAGAAGGATATCAACAGCAACACACTCATAGTAGGGAATTTTAACATCTCATTATGAACAATGGACAGATCTTGCAAGCAGATAAACACCAAGGATATTGTGGCATTGAACAATACTCTATATCAAATGGATTTAATTGATATATACAGAAGTTTTCACCCCAAAGAAGCAAAGTACAATTCTTTTCAGATGCACATGGAATATTCTCAAAGGTAGACCACATGGTAGGACACAAAACAAGCCTCCACAAATTCAAGAAAATTGAAATTATACCAACCATCTTCTCAGATCACAATGGCTTGAAACTAGAAACCAACCTCAAGGAAAAAGAAAACCCCAAAACATTCAAATTCATGGAGACTGAATAACATGCTCTTAAATAATGAATGGGTTAACAATGAAATCAAGGAAGAAATCATAAAGTTTCTGGAAACAAATGAAAATGCACACACAACAGCCCAAAACCTATGGGATATAGCAAAGGCAGTCTTGAGAGGGGAAGTTCATACTCATAGAAGCCTACCTAAAAAGGATAGAAGAATCTCAAATAAACAACCTAACCTAAAGCTATAAGAACTAGACGAACAATAACAAACAAAGCCCAGAGTGAGTAGAAGGAAGGAAATAATCCAGATTGAGAAGAACTAAATGACATAGAGACTAAGAGAACAATTCAAAGGATCAATAAATCTAGGATCTTGTTCTTTGAAAAGATAAATGAAATTGACAAGCCTTTAACCAGTCTTATCAAGAAAGAGGGAGAGGACCTAAATAAATAAAATCAAAAATGAAAGAGGAGAAATCATAGCAGATACCATAGAAATACAAAGGATTGTAAGAAATTACAATAACAACTATATAATAAGAAATTTGACAACCTGGGTCAAATGGACAAGTTCCTGAAACATATAATCTTTTAAAACTGGATCAAGAAGAAGCCAAAAGCCTGATAAACCAATAACAACTAGTGAAATTGAAGCAATAATAAAAAAAAAACCTCCTGGCACACAGAAGCCCCAGACTGGATGGCTACACAGGCCAATTTTACCAAACATTAAGGGAAGAACTAACACTTATCCTTCTCAACCAATTCCAAAAGATCCAATAAGAGGAAAAACTTCCAAACTGTATGAGGCCAGTAGTATTCTACTTCCAAAATCAGGTCAAGACACAGCAAAGAAAGAAACCTACGTGCCAACATTGCTGATGAATATAGATTCTAAAATTCTCAACAAAATATTGGCAAACTGGATCCAGCAATACATTAAAAAGGTCATACACCATGTTCAAGTGGGATTTATCCCAGTTCAAGGGTGATAAAATATTTGCAAATCAATAAACATAATAGTACATAAACAAAATGAAAGACAAAAACCTTATGGTCATATCAATAGATGCTGAAAAAGCACTTGATAAAGTACAGCATCCATTGACGATAAAAATTCTCAGCAAAATGGGAATAGAAGGAGCATGTCTCAACATAATAAAGACCATGTATAAGAAATCAAAATCATATACAATGGGTAAAAACTAAGCTTTACCCTAAGATCAGGAATAAGACAAGGGTGTCCATTCCCTCTACCTTTTTTTTTTTTTTTTTTAAGATTTTATTTATTATTTTCAGAGAGAGAGAAATGGAGAGAGGCAGAGAGGGAGAGAAATATCAATGTATGGTTGCCTTTTACCTGCTTCCAGCCACGGACCTGGCTGGAGACCTGGCTTGCAACCTGGTTATGTGCCCTGGCTGGGGAATTGAACCAGCAACTATTGGGTTTGCAGGTGGCACCTTATCCACTGTGCTACCAGCCAGGGCCATTCCCTCTACTTTTATTAGGTATAGTTTGGGAAGTTCTAGCCATAGCAGTCAGAAATCAGATAAGAAAACTGAATCGAAGGCATCCAAATTGGAAAGGAAGAACTAAAATTATCATTATTTGCAGATGACATGATAGTGTGCATAGAAGAACCTATAGACTTCACCAAAAAATCTACTTGACCTAATAAGTGAATTTGGCAAAATAGCTGGATACAAAGTTAATATCCAGAAATCAAAGGCATTTTTTGTACATCAACAATGAAACATTATAGAGAGATGTTGGAAAACAAATCCCATTTAGTATAGCAACAAGAAAAATGAAGTACCTAGGAATAAGCTTAACCAAGGAGGTAAAAGACCTGTGCTTGGAAAACTACAGAACACCGAAGAAAGAAATTAAGAAAGATACAAATAACTGGAAGCATATACTGTGTTTATGTTTGGGAAGAATTAACATCATTAAAATATCCATACTGCTTGAAGCAATTTAAATTAAACTCATGTCCTACTAAAATACCAACAATGCGATTCTCCAGCCAAGGCACATAACCAGGTTGCAAACCAGGTCTTCAGCCAGGTCTGTAGCTGGAGACAGGTGAAAGGCAACCATACATTGATGTCTCTCTCCCTCTCTGTCTCTCCCTTCCCCTCTCTCTGAAAATAATAAATAAAATCTTTAAAAAAATAACATAAAAAATAAAATTAAATACCAACAATGTATTTCACTAATCTAGAACAAATATTTCAAAAATATATTTGGAGCCAAAAACAACTGCGAATAACCAAAGCAATTTTGAGAAAGAAGAACAGAGTAGGAGGAATCACAGTGCCAATATCAAACTATATTCTAAGGCCACTGTAATCAAAATAGTCTGGTACTGGCATAAGAAGAGACATATAAATCGATTGAACAGAATAGAGAGCCCAGAAATAAAATCAGGTCTCTATTTTCAATTAATATTTGACAGAAGGGGAAGGAGCATAAAATGGAGTGCAAATAGCCTCTTCAACAAGTGGTGTTGGGAGAACTGGACTGGCCCATGCAAAAGAAATGAAACTAGGCCACCAATTTACCCTATACACCAGAATAAATTCAAGATGGATAAAGGACTTAAACATAAGCCATGCCGCCATAAAAGTCCTAGAGGAAAACATAGGAAGTGAAATTTCAGATATCCCACGTGACAATATTTTCACCAATATTTCTCTTAGGGCAAGGGATATAAAGCCACAAATACATAAATGGGACTACATCAAACAGAAAAGTTTCTGCTCGACTAAAAAAAATACATCAGCAAAATGAAAAGGGAACCAATTGTATGGGAAAACATATTTGCCAATGATATCTTGGACAAGGGTTTATCTCCCAAATATATAAAGAACTTATACACCTCCACACCAGGAAGACAGACAGCCCAATTAAAAAATAGACAAAGGACCTGAACAGACACTTCTCTGAGGACATACGACGGACTCATAGACATATGAAAGAATGCTCAACATCACTAGCTATCAAAGGGATGCAAATTAAGACCATAATGAGATACCACCTCACACCTGTCAGAATGGCTATTATTAATAAACCAACAAACAATGAGTGCTGGCGAGAATGTGGAGGAAAGGAAATAACTAGTGCACTGTTGGTGGGAATGCAGATTAGTGCAGCCACTATGGAAAACAGTATGGGATTTCCTCAAAAACCTAAAAATGGAACTGCCTTTGGATCTAGTGATTCCACTGCTAGGATTATACCTGAAGAATCCTGAAACACCCTTTCAGAAGAACCTATGTACCCCTATGTTCATAGCAGCATTATTTCCACTAGCCAAGTACTGGAAACAGCCTGCATGCCCATCAGGAATACTACACAGCAGAAAGAAAGAACTCCTACTTTTTGTGACAGCATGGATGGAACTGGAGAGTATTATGCTTAGTGAAATAAGACAGGTGGAAAAAGACAAATACTGTATGATCTCACCTAATACAGGAAACCAATGAACAAAACAAACTAGCAAGCAAAATAGAACCAGATGCATGGAAACAAGGAACAGACTGACAGTGACCAAGGGGCGAGGGGAGAGGCAGAAAGGCAAAAAGAAGGGAAAGAGTTTAGTCAAGGAACTAGTATGAATGACTCATGGACATGGACAGCATGTGGGGACTGACTATGGGAGAGGGGATAGGGTGGGTGGGGCAGGGGAGAGCAATGGAGGAAAAATGGGACAGCTGTAATGTAACAACTGTAAATTAATTAAAAAGAAGAAAAAAAAATTGGCAGAAGTTAACTGAAAAAGTAATGATGAGTGCTAATGCTGTTATATAAAATAAAAAGATAGTCAACCTCATGTATAATGAGAAATGTAAATTAAAATTATGCTGACAAACAATTTCTCAACCATCTTAATGACAAAAAATTGACAATATATTCTGTTGGCTGGTGGGACTGCAGAAAGATATAACTTCTATGGCAAGAAATTGAAAATATTTAGCAAAGTTATATTTGAAACTTTTCCCCAACATCCCTATTTTTAGGAATTTATCTTAAATATGTACCCAAAACAGCTGCCCATAGCAGGGCTAATTTCAAAAGGAAAAGACTTCAAGTCAAATATCCATGTATAAGAAATAGTTGAATAAAACATTATGTATCTTCATAATGAAGTACTATTCCCTGGTATTTACCACTTTGAAATGAACTGTGTGGTAGGTCAATAAATAAATAAAAAATGAGATAACTGTATATTATGCTTACTGTTACCTAAGAAATTAATTTTCTGGCTTGTGTTAAAGAAGCAGCAAGTAACCCCAAATTAAAAGGAAACAGTGTTATTTGTAGATTATGTTTTCTCAATAGCAACATTATTGAAACTTTGGACTGAACAATTTGTTTTTCTTTGATATAGGACTGTCTTGTGCATTGTAGGACGGTTAACAGTTTAGCCTCTACCTGCGGATGTAAGCAGCACCTGCCTAGTTGTGACAACCATATTTCCTCTAGGGGGCGCTATTTTCTCACTTGAAAATCACTGACGGGGTAGGGTCAGAGTGGAAAGGAAAGCTGGACTTCTCAGAATATGTATTTTTTGTTTTTAGATTTGACTTTGGAACTGCGTGTATGTTTTATGTAACTATATAATAAATTAATCCAAGATAAAAAGCAGTTCCTAAAAATTGGGAGCAAAATGAAACAGACTGGACTGGTAGTATGTGACTTGAAAACACAATGACTGTTCAGTTCTAGTGAATATATCTAAAGAAAAAAAGAACAGGAGAGAAATATTTAATCTTTTTTCAGTAATCAGTGTTAGTAATAATAATGATATTACTGTTCAAAACTAATTAATAAGCAATTATGTAAATGGTTTTAGGAACTAATATTTTAGCATAAGAGAAGTATAAAAACTACAAACAAAAAATTAAGTAAAATATCCTCAATTTGGATTGAAAATATTAGCATGGAGTTATGATATAGATATTTTCTTCTTTTTTTTTTCCTTTTAATTTTATTGTTGTTGTATTACATCCATCCCTTTTTTTCTCCCCTCTGTCCCCCTCCCCACCCACCCTTTCCCCCCAAAGTCAATCCCACCTGTTGTCCATGTCCATGGTTCCTTTATACTAGGTTCTTGTCTAAGCTGCTCCCCTTCTTTGCCTCTGCCTCCCCCCTCCCCCCTACCCCTTT